>VZRE01014649.1:176886-209386 GCA_013396775.1 Cephalopterus ornatus
GTGAGGCGGTCGACACCCCGCTCCGCCACGGACCCAAGTGCCCCGGTGCACAGCCCCGCACAGCCCCGCACAACCCCACTGAGCGCCGGCGCCCGGCGCCCCGCCCGAGCAACAACCACAAGGCACCCGCCCGCCGCGGCGGCTGCGCAGAGCCGGGCGGCGTGGGACGGCCGCTCGCACCGCCCCCTTCGCACCGCCCCGGACGGGCCGCGGGGCGGAGCTGCAGGAAGTGGCCGCCCGTAGCTGTTTCAGCAGCGGGTTCGTCGCAAAGGGTGCCCGTGGGTTGTCGCGATTCCCCGCCCCGCCATCACTGGCCTTCTGCCTCTCGCCCGGCGCGGCCGCGGGTCCGGGGCGGCGCAGACCGCGCCCTGCATCTCTCCCGCCGCCTTCGCGCAGCCCCGGCGGTGAGAGGCATGAAGCTGAGCAAAGCCCAGTACGATGAGATAGCACAGTTCCTGGGGCACGTGCAGCCCACCCGACAGAGCCTGAGGAAGCTGAAGGAGAAGTTCCCTAGGTAAGTGCTTCCCGCCGTTCGGCGCGGGATCCCGGCGGCGGCCTGCGGGCTGGCTGCGGGCGGGCGAGGAGCCGCGGGGGCCGCTCCGCCAACCCCACCCTGTGCCCCAGCTCTGGCCCCACACGGTACAAAATCACCAGGACACGCACACGGTCGTCGACGACAAGTGACAGCTCGCTGATGCTGCCGCTGGGAGCAGGGTACTGCTCACCCACCGTGACCTGAGGAGTTGGCACAAAATAAAGCAAGCTTCCCCCCCCGACCCTGCCACACGTCCAAGTGAAAGCTTTCGGGTCCCTTTATGAGGACCTTAAACACCAAGTAGGTCTTCTGATGTGAATGAAGCCTTAAGGCTCGGGCCGTAACTCTCTGGCTGAGGCCAAGGGTGGAACCCATGCTGCAATACCACTGCCCCTGTTGCTTAGGCAGAAGGGACTTTCTGAACCCATAATTCACTACCTGCTGCTACTTTGCAGCTGAATGCGGGAAAAGGGATCATCTTCTGACATATGGCCATTCATCTGCTTCCATGCCTGAGTGTTCAAGTTGTCAAAAGCATTCGCAAATGACCATAGGCTAGCATGGAAAGGTGCACGTGACAGGATGTGCACTATGCACAAATTTCATTGCCAAAATTTGCTTACTATCAGCAAGAGAGCTATAAGGGTCGTGGCAAGGCTTTTCACTTTTGCTTTCAGGTTTGGGGGAAGGATTACTAGTGCTGAATTCGAAAGGAAATCAAAGTGGGTTTCATGTGAGAAAGAGTGGTTCTGTCTCTAAAATCATCAGAAATAATACAGAAAAATGTAGGGGTTTAGGTGCTGTCCTTATTTTCATGAGAGAGAAATAAGTAAAACACAAAAGCTTTCACGTGCTTCCTGAATGAGCCTTGCTAGTCTTACCGCAAGTGTGGCAGAAGAAACTGACAGAGTGACTTGGACTAAGTGTAGGAGGAGCCAATATTAACTTAGGCTTTGAAATTGTCCAATGAAGTCTTTTCATTTTCAGGAAAGTGTGTAGTGTAGTTAAAAATCAAGCAGAGGGAATAGCCCTGTTATAGAGAACAAGTGATTCTAAAGAAAAGTGGTTGGTTCAGGGAGCACATTGAGTTGCGTTGTTGGGAGCCCAGCTCACCTTGCACAGTACTTCTGCAACTTGGAAACCACTTACCATGACAGCATATGTCTAAAGAGCTTAGACTTGGCTTTACCACTTTGGTAGTAATGAAATTAGGAATAAGTGTTTATGTGTATTTGTGTGTGCATGCATGCATTACACATATGCACATGTTCTCTTTTTCTAGTCTCCTTATAAAACTGTCTTGAAAGAAAGTTAGAATTTGAGTTTGTTTTCCAGGTCAGAACCTGCTGCCAAGACAGATCCATAAGCACACGAGGGTCTGTAATAGGGAAAACGAGTTTGTCAGAAAAAGACCAGGCCTTTCTGATACATTTTGCTTCCCAGTCCACTCATTTGATACTGCAAATGCTTCTTTGAGTCCTCTGTTTCAGAACTTGATGACTGCTGAGAAACTGTGTGCAACTAACATTGTAAGACCACAGAATATTCTGAGTTGGAAGGGGCCCACAAGGATCATCAAGTCCAGCTCTTAAGTGAATGGCCCATATGTGGATTGAACTCACAACCTTGGTGTTATGAGCACCAGGCTCTAACAGGGTCAGGGTTAGTTAGGAAAAAAATGACGTTTTTCTTGTAAAGCAGCTGGTGTTGGTGAACACTGAAAAGCAGAGATTAGCTATAGTAGTTGCTTCCATAGTTAGCTGGCTTAGCACACTGTTATGTTGTTATTCACATTATGTTATGAAAATGCCCTCTTTTGAATTCTGCTTGTAGGCCTCTCCTGAATTTTGTTTGCCCATCCTGGCAGAAGGCTAAAATCTTCTGTTTGAGTGATGAATTAATTGATAGCTTTTTCAAAAATGCCTGTCTTAAGGATATTTTGAGGAGGTCTACATATGTCCTTTCTGTGAATGGCTTAGGAAGTGGTATTTCTTTGTTGTCTCTTTGTTTATTTCTCATAGCAGGGCAGATGCAGAAGATAAATAATACATTCCAAGGTCACTGCCTGCCTTAGCAGCAAGGCAGGTGTATTAAAATGGATACATGTTATAATGTGTA
This sequence comes from Cephalopterus ornatus, assembly GCA_013396775.1. Classification (NCBI taxonomy): domain Eukaryota; kingdom Metazoa; phylum Chordata; class Aves; order Passeriformes; family Cotingidae; genus Cephalopterus; species Cephalopterus ornatus. The sequence continues at coordinate 179,540 of VZRE01014649.1, forward strand.
GAACAGGCATTCTCTGTAACCGTTGTCTTGTAAAAGAGGACAGCTGCAGAGATTTGTAAACTTTTGTGCTATCTTAAAGGGGAGGCTTTTTCAATGATGTGTTTTATAACTGTGAAGTAATTTTCTTATAATCTAGAACCTTTGTCATTCTCTTCTGGAATGAGAAGGGTCTGACTGGACTTTTTGGCTGCTTTTTTTCCTGGATGAAAGCTAAAATCAAACAAACAACCCCCCCACCCACCTCAACTTTCTAATTCAGTCTTTCTAAAAAAATATTCCAGAATCTGTCATGGTACTTGCAGTGTGATGAAGGTTTGCATAGCCAGTTTGTCGTTATTATATGGTAACAGTTGCTGATTCAAACTGGAAAGTACTAACATCCATAATAGCTACTTTCACCTTGCACTTTCAATCTTTTCCTGGGAAGGATCAGTATTCCAGTGGTAATGCAATACATAAATTGACAGTTTTCAGATATTTCTGGTTCCTGCTGCCTCATAGATCTTGAGAGTCTTTGGATTTCTGCATTAATCTGTTCAGGTTTTTTTCTAACACTGTCTTATCTCTTGGTTCGTCCCTTGGTTGTTGTATTTCTTGAAGTCTCAAAGTTAATGCTCCTTATTTGTATAAAGTATCTTTCACCCTTTGTGAAAGGGTCTGCTCTTGTTCTGCAATTTCCCCTTAAGAATAAGTTGTAATTTCCATGAAACAATTGCCACAATTCAGTTTATAGGTATGCTTTCTGGTGGCTGCCAACCTGACCTGTGAATCTAAATAATTTTTTAACAGGGAAGTTTGTGCTTTACTGTTATTGAACTACTTCAGCAGGTAAGATTACTACTTCAAAAGAGCGCTGCCATGTGACTTATTAATGTTGAAAAGTCAAAATTAGACTGCTTCTCATACTGTTTATGCAAGCATTGGGACTTTTTTTTTTTTTACAACCCTGTAACATTACATTACATGGATTTAGTCTACTTGGCTGAAAATCCAGTTATTTTGCAAAAACTTGGGAATCAAGTTGCTGTTCTTTTTCTGTTAGTGCTGTGCTTTGTATTCCATGCCTGGCAATTACCAATGTATTATTCATTTCTTTATTCTTAAGGTATTTGTTATATGCTTAGCAGTTGTCTTCTAACAGGTTCATGTTTAACCGCAGGATATTTGGATGACCTGAGGATTATCAAAATGTGATTTTGAGCACTAAGCACAATAAATCTCTTCCAGTATTGAATCACTGATCCATGGTTCCTTTGATCTTTTTAACACATACACCACTAGACTGATAATTCTTTATGTTCAGTTCTTTTCTGTAGTGTATCACCTTTTCTTCTTTGTTTCTCACCTAAATTTATCTACTTGCTAATAATTGTGGTTTTCTTTGTTACTTTTGTATTTTATTCTTTTGCTTTCTTTTCAGCTATGCACTCATGTTCTTCTGAGATACTGTTCTTCTCAATGAGACCTAATGTCTCAACTGAATTACCCATTGTAGGGCTGGTTATAGGAAATGTAGGGTATTACAGAAAATGTTCTGAGAAAGTTACAACATCTTTATTGTCAGTGTATGTTTATATCTTAAATGGTAGTTAGAGCAGCCTGCAAGTAGAATCTTGTAGATAGGAATCACTTCAACCCTGCCTATTTATAGTGACAAGATGTAAGTTCGACCTTTAAACTTTTACCTGTGTTCAAAGACTATTTTAACTTGTCCTGAAAAGTCCAGCTTCTATGGGTTAATACCCAAAACTGATATTCTAGTGCTTCAGTTTAGTTGTTTCAGTTCTTCTGAATATGGAAGAACATATTGTTTCTCTCAGAAACTTCTTCTAAAGCTTCTTACCAGTAGAACATGATTGACAAATGACTGGACCCTTCTCATATATGTACCTTTTACATAGTTTGCTGCTCTTCTTTCTGTCAGTTCTGGTTGAATATTACAGTTTCCTTGACTGAATCTTCCTGTGGTGTCTACCGAGTTTTCTAAGGGTGAAAGCTTTGCTGACCCCATTCATTATGATACTTTCTTGGGGGATTTTTTTATGTGAGTTTTTTTCTGGTTTGGTTCTCTTCTGAGTGTTTGAGTTTTTAACACTAGGTTGTGCTTGAATTGGAGATTCCATAGACTTGCTTGTGGTTCAAGTTGTCTCAGTAGCCCTGAGCATCTTTTAGTGATTCCAAAATGTATATGCTTTTCAAGTTCTTGCATTGAACTATTGTGAAATGTATTTCAGTGCATTTAGGAGTGCTGTATTCTTCCATAGCACAGTTTGTGTACTCCTGTATTTTTTCTCCTCTTTTCTTCAAGTTGTTAAACAAAGTTGGTGCCTCCAGCCTTAGTTTCCTTTAGGTACCTTCACTTGTGTTCCTGTAAGAGATGCATTAGTTTCTGAGCCTGTTTGAGTGCAAACTGTTACAGAGATTTTCAAAGTACTAGGATTTCAAAGTATTAGAACTCTTATCAGCTGTTGTGTGCAGTTCTTCACTTTTCTCCTGTGAATCTATTCAAAGAAATACTGTCCTATTTGTGTCCCTTCTGTGAAAACTTCTGTGAAAATGTGATCAGGAAGAGCTTTTTTACAGCAGAAAGGTAAGGGAACCTGGTGTAAATATAAGAGAAGTACTTTTTTTTTCTTCTGCTTCATTTTTTCCAGTAAGCAAGAGGAAAACATGATGCACAGCTTCATACTGATATACTTGATATTTGAATATGGATATTTGGTTTTAATGTATGAAACGTCGTGTTTCATTATTGCAATGCACACAGTCATTCCCAGAGCATATCTGGAGTTGCACGTTCCTCTATATTTATGACCTCTCTTCTTCATTACATAATATCACTTCAGTTTTACACGTATTTTCAGTAATTGTCTTCCTCTTTCTCCAAATTACTGATTATTAAATGCTTTATTAAATGACACCAGACCTGGAAAACATCTCAGCAAGATTTTTCATTTAATAAAAATGTATCTGCACAGTAATGTCTTACATTGTAAATTGGAAAAAACAATCTGTTTATTATTTGTTCATTTTTATCACTTTCTCAGTGATGATTCGTACTGAAACTAAGGCCTTAAAGAAGTTTAAATGTGTGGTATCAGTGTTATTTCTTTTACCAGCTGCTTTTTTCTTCCTCTTATCCAGTGTCATTGTTAGCTCTGGTTTTGTTTTTTAGAGTTGAGGATGGATAGGCCTCTGATTTTCCTCTTCAAGCTAATTTTATTGACAAGAAAATATAATGCTTTTTTGTGAATAATTTTATTCTGCCTTTGTGCAGTTACTTAGCTTATCAAGCAGTACTGCTGAGCCCAGGGTGGTTGTGGTGGGAAACACGAAGTTAGAACTGCTTCTCTCTTTCAGCTCCCCACTTCTTTTTTTCTTTCCATTTCTGTATTCTGGAGCCTGCAGATTGAGTCAAGGTGAAGGAGAATTCTCTGTGCTCTGCTCTAGTATTACTTGGACCTGCTGTTACCCAGGAAGGAGGATTGGCAGTGAAGCTTGTGAGCAGGGGCCAGAGGGGTGTCTATGTGGCTCTCAGAGCTCTAAACTCAGGACTCAAGCACAGGATTATTAGGGAGTTTGTATCTATGAGCAGGCAACCTACTGCTGTATGACAATAGCAAACCCAACAGATACAAGTATCTGCTCCAGTTCTCCCTGCTCTTCTGAATAGTTGATTAATTATTTTGAAAAGCAGGGGAAGTAGGCCATTTTTCTTTACTCTGCGAACACTGATCTAGCAAATCTCATTTAGAAAGTTGCCTTTGTACCCATGAGTGCTCAAAACTTACTTTACAAAAAAAAAAAAATGTAAAGGCACATTTTAAGCTCCCTCTGTTTTTCCATATTCTCACTACCTAAGAACAAGATCAGTTCATGTTCTGCCTATATAAACCACCTAATCATGTTTAGTAGACCACCTGATGAAAGAAAAGAAAGCAGACATTAGCAGGAGATGCAGAGAGACTTGGAGGGAGATGGTAAATGGGAGATGGTATACTCCCACCCTCTCTGTTTTGAAATGGCAAATCCTTCGCACTGGTGTACTGTGTTTGAATGTTGTTGAGGATATAATGAGAGCATCAATGAAAGAGAATTTTAATTTTGTATTTTCTTCTTCTTTTATCTTAGACTGTTTTACACTACTGTTTGTTCTTGTCTATTCTATTTAGCAAAAACCTAACATGATTTTAAATTTGTTATGTGCTTGAAGCTGCAGTTAACCTCACAGGTAAGCAGATTGATAATAAGAGATGAGAAAGAGGTCTTGGGTCATTATTTGAAAAGAAAATTAGCAGTATACAAGTCTCAGGAAGTGTCCTACAATAAATTGTAGCATATTCAAAATAATCCTAAAATGAAATAAAAATTTACTGTACAAAGTAGATATGTGAGCTCCAAACTTTGGAAAGATGTTTGCTATTTGAACCCTTGGAAGGAAATCTACTATATTACAGCTTTGATAGGGCTGACAGTGGGCAATACAGGTTTCTCTTTTCACTTAAATGTCAATGAACAAGCCTTAAAGAATTTATAACTGGTTGGATTTGGTATGGCTTGCTAAAAAACTGTTTGCTTATGCTATGAATCCTAAACAGGAAGGATACCAATCCTCTCCTGTAATATGAAGTGTTGTGTGATAGAAATTAACAAAATCAGCAAAACAAACTCAGAAAAACTTTGGCTTTTTAATTATTCATTAAATTAAACATAAGATACTTACTTAAAGTTAGCTACTGATAGCAGTGGGAGCTTTCAGAGTAGAATGGAAAGTATGGTTTTGCTTACTTTTGCAGCTCTCCGACACCAACAGACAGGATGTAGACAGAAAACTTACATTGGCACTTGTAAGTACTAGGTTTTTAGGACGAGTCCTTTCCAGATTTGTTTGAAAAGAGATGAAAAGGGGTTTTTTGCATTGTTTGCATCTATTAACTGAAAAATGGATGTAATATATAAGCGTGTATCAGCATGAAAGTTCATTTTGAGGGAAGTTCATTGTAGTTTTTCTGCAGTTTTTGTAAGTGTAACCATTCTCTTCCTTACGAGCATCCCCACATATGTTGTCCATCCTAGCAAAATGGATAAAAATCTTATTTTAAATGTTAGCCTTGAATTTTCTTGAAATATACACCAAAACTTAAGGTTTTACTTTCTGAATTCTTGAGTACTGACAAATCTCTTTCTTCTCTCTTAATGTTTTCCCCTTCCAGTGTGCGAAGTGCTACCATATGGGAATACAGTTCATTTTATAAAAAAAAAATCCTACAGAACAGGACTTACTACACTTGTGAAATTCATTTTGCTGAGTAAAGGGAAACCTTTTTTGGCCTTGAGGAATTTATACAAATCACTTAGAAGCCAATCCTAAATCCTTTGAAGATTTGATGGTGAAAGACAATGATTGGAGGGGGCCTTTTAAAGCAGACATGGAAATTAGTTCCCTATAATTTGAAAATGCAGTCTGAGTCTGTTGAATCTGTGTATTAAGTGCTCTTGTTTAATACAGAAGAAAAGAAAGAAAGAGAGAGGAAAAAACAGAAAAATACAGAGAGAAAAGAGAAAAGCAACAGGAAAAAAGCAGCGGAAAAAGAAAGAAGAATGTAAATAAGTGGGAAAAGATACAAAATGCAAGAGAAAAGAAATAAAAGAGAGAAAAAAGGAAAAGAAAACAAAAAAGAGCAGAAAAAGATAAAAATAAAGGGAAAGAAAGAGAAAGAAAGAAAGAAAACCCTATTATATGTCAAAACTGGGGGAGTTGTCACAGTGTACACTACTGTGTTGCTTTAATTTGGTTGTACTCTTTTGGTTGTACTGTGTGGTTTAATTTGGTTGTACTTTTTGACACTTCACAGATTCCATGGATGTGATAATCACCAGTAGGACAGGAATATAAGTCTTGTGGCACAGGTTTTTTAAGTATTTCACTCTAAAGCAAGCTTGGTGTTGTCAGACAGACCAACAGATGTCTGTAGATTTACGGGCAAGATTATGGTGGTTGTTAAGGGAGGATGAAGTGGAAGTTTTAACACTGACCATATGTGCATTTTAATTGACTTGTGGATTTTAGGATACCATCATATTCATGTTGCTTGTATTTAAGGAATATTATGATAAAAATGTAACTCTTGATTGTATTTCAGAAACAGCTCCATACTGTATTGTTCTTCTGAAGCCATCAAACAAGTCCAGGCTTGAGTTTTATGAGCAGAGGGGATTTGCTACATCAAAATGGAAAATATTTTATTCATGCGTTGTTTTTTGGACAATCATATTCTGGACTATATTACAATGGCACGATAAATTGCTGAATACACTGTCTGCTGAATATGACCTCACCATGAAAAATTTGATGCATTAGAGTAGGAAAGGTTGGAATATATCAACGTTAGCTGACAAGGGACTTTGAATTTTGACCTAACACAGATGACCTTTGTGTGCAATAAAAGTGAGTTTAATCTCCAGGTCAAGGTTGAGGTGAATGGTAGGGCAGTGTATTGGTTTGTACTGGCTATGGCTGGATCACACCTAGCAAGCAAAGAAATCCAAGGTCTTTGCACTTCAGAGTAACCAAATGCATGATTGCCTAAAGTTTACCTGTATTTGTTATACCACCTTCAAAAACTGTGCAGTATTATAGACAGCTAACTCTTCAGCAGCTGTGGACTATTTCACTTGAAGCTCAGTGATTCAGAATAAGAGGTGTGAGGTATGAATATTGTGCTCTTATAGATCACTGAATAGATAAATAAAATTTCTCCTCTAGCATGTAAAAGAAAGACTGTCAGGTATATTGCCTTGCTATGAAAAGGGTGAAATCTAGAAGCTTTGTGTCTTTGACAGCTAACCTGTCTTTGGAACATCGGAAGTTTATTCCTAAGTGTCTTATGCTTTTAAGAGGAACACAATTAAGAGAGCTCTGATATGTTTCAGTAGGCAAATACAAAGAAAACGAGTCCTTTTGAGCAGACCGTTTCTGCAAAAGGTATTTGATCAAAAAAGCTAAGTCACAAAATGTTTTGGGGGTTGTCAAGGTTACGTAATAAAGACGTATAGATGAATTTAAATAAAAGATTGTCATGTTTTATAGTAGTCACAAAAAAAATCTGTCTTTTAAACTGGCTGCTGTTACAGGAGTGCTTTTACTGACATACCAAAGGTACATTTGCTGAATACACATGGAAGAGTGGTGCTGTGGGAAGGAGGGAGTTCTCTTTAAATCAGCCAGGGGAAAAAAAAAAGTTTGAGACTAATGGAAAGAACCTCTACTCCTTTAATAGAGCCTGCAAAATATATTCTCCAGGACTGATCAGCTCTGAAGGCTCTAGAGGTTTGATGATTGGAATGGCAGGAAATCACGCTTTCAGGACATAACGAATTGACTAGGCCATCCATCATTTGTTAGCATGCGCCGAAACACTGGGTTTGTGTGCAGAGGTCTGTGATTTAGTAAATACTTGGGAGATGAATAGAGCTTACACACAAGGGAAGATATTGCTGTCCTTCAGCAGCCTTAGACACAGATCCCTGCTGAGAAGGCCGTCTGACAGCAGCTCATCAGTAACTGGCCTGTCACAGTCAGTGATGCCCACCAGCCATCCCCAGTATATTAAATGCATTTTTAATATCTGCTTCAGTAGATTTAATGAAGAAAATTTAGTTTTTGTACTCTGATCACTGCTTCCTCAAGTGTTTTAAAGCATTGTGAAGCACTTCCAAGAAAGGAACTGTGCTGATAACTGGAGGAGTTGATTGAAAGTCAAAATGAAACAGGGGTGTTACTATCAAAATAGTTTCCTTAAAGCAAAACAAAAATGTTTGGAAAAAGCAGTGATTATCTTAGAAACAATGAACCCTCCTGCAGAGGGACCTTATGCAGCAGGCTGTACAGCAGCAGAGATGCAGTGATTGGAAAGGTGTTTGCACAGTGGTTCTGTTTAGCATGGCTGGGCTTGCCAAAAATATCCTACACTTTCATGTGTTAGTACTTGAATCAGATGATCACTGTGTCTGGCTTTCAGAGTCCAGAGAGGAGGGTGGCTATGAATGCAAGGAATGGAATATATAAGTTTTTAATAGCTAACATGGGTTTTGTTTTGGTTTTGGCGTTTTTGTGAGGGATGCAGTTGGTTAAAATAATTGTAGCATTCCATGGTATTATGTAAACTGATATAAGAAACAAATAACAAGACAGAATGGAAAATAAAACTGCTATTTTTATAACTTAACAGACTCATTGAGAGTTATTCAGTACTGACATTCTGCATGTAAGGATTGTACAGAATTATTTTTTAACTTCATAGCAAATTATAAGATCTTTTGCTGTACATACGTATAGATAAACTTCATAGTTGTTTGATTTTCCTGCAAACTTTCAGGGAAAACATCTGTTTACATAAAGGCAAATATGTTGTTTTCATTTCCTAACCAGATTCAGTGCTTATGATATTTATTTCAAGACAGCAAGACAAACAACTCGATTTCATTGGACACATCTATCTGCAACATTCACTTCTTGAGCTTTTTCTCCCTCAGGAGTCCATTCTGTGTTCACAGAAGAGAAAGCAGGTGTTGAATGAGACCTATAAATTTGATTCTTGTATGTGTCAAAACAGTAATGTATTAAATGCATATTATTACAAAAATTTAAGATGTGTCCTAAACGCTTACATTTTTATCACACATGACAATATTAAATAATACATTTTCTTGTTAGCATCTGTTTGCTGTCATTGTTGTCAGGACCTATGATTTATTACTTAAATTAATGACTACAACCATTTTAGTGCTGATATATGCCCCTTATGACTTTTGCATCACTTAATAAAATAACATATATGCTTCTATGAGAGTAATCTTTTAATTGTTTATTCCTTTAAGTTCCTGGTGTAAGTAACATCTATATACAATGTGAAAGTTTCAGAAACTTGTATTACACTTCAAAACTGAGTCAAATAATGCTAAGGATTAATTTCTGTAAGAATATGGAATACAGAAACTGATCCTGCTAAAACTGTCTTCTAAGATAACCAGAGTGTTGTTTCCAAGAGAAACCAACGATGTTGAAATATGAGTGGAAGAATACTGTTGTGTGTTCTTCTGATCAGGTGATGGTTAAAAGCCTTGTTCATTAGTTTGTTTGACTAATTAGTACCATACGTGTAGATTTCAAACTCCCATAGGCATGCTCTGCCATTAGTTTTCAGCTTGTATCTCGTGGAGTCTTTGTTGTCCATAGATTTCAAATGAAGAATTCAAAGTAAATGAACTTCTTGTCAGCAGGCTTAAATTTGCCAAACAGGAACCTGCACCTGTTTTGGGAAAAACATTCTGCTTTGTGAACAACTTTAGATGAAAACCTCTCTTTTGTAGGCTATTAAAGCATTTTTATTTCTCTTATGATTTCTTTTTGTACTTTTTTTTTTAATCTTATGTCCATAACATTTTGAGTATGACAGTGATATGAATGGGATATATTATGCCTTCCGGTACACACACTAGGATATGCAGTAGCCTGATTGATAGTAACAGTCTCATTGCTTTAGGCTGGAGAATTCTTGAACTTCAGTTCCCTGCTTTATCCTTCTTGTCTGCATAGAATGTTGAAGCAAGTATTGCAAAAGTTCTTCAGGTCAGGATGTAGTGTTGAAGAGGACTTTATTGTTTGGGTGATTCTCCTCTACTAGCATATTTGTATTTAGGCCTGCAAGGTCTTGGAAGCATTTGGTTACCCGGATTCCCATATACCTTCAGAAACTTCAACACTGAATAATAATGTACCAAGATGGCACACATTATTCTTTGACAGAAAGCAAAATGTTGTAACATATTCCTTTGAATAAGACCCATGTGACAGCAAAGGTAGTGTTTTATGTAATGCAGCTTGTCTGAAACTGTTTCAAAAACAACATAAAAACTTTGACCGAAATGGAGGTAATACTCATACGTGTGATTGAAATATAAAGCGTCTTTTGGAGTTCCTCCTTGTTAATTGAGAAGGCAACAATAAGGACATCATGTATCTCAGTTTCTCTTTGTGGTTGGCTAGGAGATTGCTGAACTTGTTATCAGTCCTCTATTGATAGTGGTCACATCCATTTCTTTATTGTATCTCTCCTGTGGAATGCAGATGTGCATTTTGAGGCTACAGCTTATAGAGAGTACAATAACTAATAGGCAGAGAGTGTATGTTCTTACAGATAATATGGCTTTTAAACATTAGCCATTTACAGCATTAATATAAAATGGATGTTGTCAATGCAGCTGTCTTTCAGTTTTCAGCACAGCTGAGCAATATATCTTCCTAGACAAGCCCATTTTCTTGGGATACACAAAATAGAAAAAGAAAAAAACTCTAATGCTAAATTTCTGGTTCTTATAGAGCATAAAAAAGGAAGATTTGCTTTAACCGTTTGAATAGGCCAAGGACGTTCTGTTCCAAATACAGATTTTAATGACCTCATTGCAATGAGTTGTCTAACACAAGAATGTATTTTCCTTTATCCTCTTATTAGGAACAGGAGAATATAATTATTGACCAAAAGGAGGAAGTTGAACTACATTTTTTATCTCTTTGTATTGTGTTCCTTTGATACCAGTGGTCTGAGAGAGAAAAAGGAAATGGTCCTTTATGGAATAAATGCATAGTTTCAGTCTAAATATTTTCTTAGCCATATCTATCTGTTTGGTGTGTACTATAAATGTGTAACGTTTCTTTCCAAACAAATTCCATTAGTTGCCCAACAACTATTATCCACAAGCTTCCTGCTTACACTTTTTGTTTTAATTTATTGTTTAGACACAGACCTCACCAGTGACAGACACTGTTATTTTTGTGGTTTCGAGGTTTCTGGGTAGAGAATAATGTCCATTTATCTACAATAGATGCTTGCCATTCTAACATTTTAAATCTCAATAATTTAAAAATATTATTCAAATGTTTCAGCTACTATGTAGAAATGAATATATTTCTATATAGACAGATTTGGAGTGATCAACATGTATCACGTATTACTGGTTTGCAATAGTTTATTTTGTAATTCCTAGTTCTTTAGTCTCTTTTTCAAGGATATATCTTTTTCTCACAATGAACTTTGTATTAGTAGATGAGGATGTTTACTGAAATAACCAGTTAAAATTATTAAAATATGCAGTGGAAAGCAGCATGCTTAATTTAATGTGCTTCTGAATATTAAATGCAAGCAAAATGGTATATAGACACGGAGCTATTTGTTACATTTTAGTATATGAAGCAATAGCTGTGTAAACCTTAACCTCGTAATTTTGCAAGTTCCACTTTATCATGTAGCTGTAAAAGGCAATCAAAATAAATCATGGAAGATGAAGAAATATTTTCTAGGGCTTTCTGTGTGCTTTCAGAAGTGGCGCTTGATCCATGAAATTTTAGTAAGCATATTAAATAATACAATATGATGTGCAACGTGTCAGGTCTGATAAATTATTTTGTATAGGACATTTATACAACATATGGTGAGCTGCTATGTGAACAGCTTAATGACTAAATTATGTTAATCTTTCTTGCCATATTTACTTTTCATTTAATAAAACGGCATTTTCAAATTTTTATTTTGCTTTTTGATCATGTGTAGATATAAGAAAGGTGTAGGTCATCTCTGAGAAGCCGTGACAGTGATCCAAGGTTCCTCAGCTGTGCAGTGTACATAACACAGATGTTGGGAGAGTCATCTGTCAGCTATGCCTCTCCTATGGAGTTAAAGTTCTAGGGGGAAAAGAATTCGACACAGTGCTGTCACTGTTACATTTTCACAATAGAAAAGCATGCAAATATTCAACCTCCTGCTTAGCAGTAGTGCCCTGTCTAATGTCTGTGCTGGTTAGAATAAAAAAATAGTGGGTGCATCTAGGGCTCATAGATCTGACAAAGGTCATGCTATGCTGGGCATTTGAATTGGAAATTGTCTGGACTTAGATTTTATAAAGCTCCCACTGTTGTCGGGGAAAATTTCAGCAGGGTTTTGTCCCTAGAGAGGCCTCTTAGGCCCTTTTCTGTCCTATGAATGAATTTAGATGTGAGGATTTCTCCTGCCTTAAAACTGTTAAGTTCATTTTGCATACATCCCCAGAGAGAAAAACTGGCAGATGCTTTTGTCTTGGAAGTGTTTAAAAGAAAACTGCAGAACAGGAACAAGGGAGAGAAGGGGCCCTGCGTGGAGTCCCAGAACATTTTGGAAATGGCCAATATGCAGTTTTCATCAGTACTAAGGCGGGGCGCAATATGGTGCCTGTAGCTCACTAGGGAATATGAATGTTGATTAAGCATACTCCCAGGCTTTGAAATCCTGAAAGCGGTGTCAGAATAATGGATGTTGAGCAAATGTCAAGCATTTGTTAATTTCTCTGTTATTTGGAGTTTATCTACCATGATCAATCAAATAAACTAGTGCTTCTCTGTTGTGGCATGTGTCATTGATATGGTGATTAGTTGGATAGAGAGGCCTTCTGCCTTTTTTTTTTTTTTTTTTTTTTAATCCAGGTAACAGATTACATATGAACAGTCATAACTTTAAGTTAAAGATTTGTTTGCAGTTGGTTTAGTGGAAAGTGCTGCATTAACAAAACACTTTGGGGGTAAAGAAAGAAAAAAGTATTTGCCTATTTGTACTACTAAAAATTACATTCATGCAATATTTTCCATTTTTGGCCTTGCAGCTTTACTGTCTAAATGAATTTCATTTAGATTCATGAATGAGAATCTAAAGTCTCATTAGATAGAGAGATCTTTTACTTACTCTTAAAAGGAGAATTTTGAAAACAAAGGACATCCACCCCAAATTAGTACTTATTTATTGTTTGGCCCCCTTCTTCCCTCTAAATCTTTTGATTTCTATGAGCGATAAACTTGGTCTCAACATCCCTGTTATTGGTGGGGAAACATGTTCAGATGCCCTTTAGTGGAAAGTGGAAATGACTCTTTGACTTTTGTAAGAATGCACACTCTTTTATGAAAATATGTCATATATAATGTATATATGTTATATGTAAGTTGTTAGTTACTGACTAACATGCAGAAATAATAAGAGTCCAGTTGAGAATATTTTTTCCTCCTTCTCAATTTTCACTATTTTCTTATGTCCTAGTTCTGTTAGTTTGCTATTCTTAGAAGTTAGGTAACATACAAAGACCTGATACTTAAATGTGAAGGACAAATTAAAATGAATCTGAAGGAGAAGACGACTCTCTGGCCTGTGCTGCTTTGCTTTAATATATTAAGACTTCAAATATGAGAGGATAGAATTGGATGTTTTATGTGAGGCCTTTTTGAAAGTTGCCTGAGCATATTAGCAGTCAAATTTCTCTGAATTCCAGTTAAGTTTACTTAACCTCCTTCTCACATGAATATGTGTATTTTTATCATGTTTTTGATAACTCACAAAAAATTAAGAAGTGTCAGTATATCATGCCATATTACTTGATGGTGATCTTCAGTTTATTTTAACATAGAACAAATGCTTGTTGAACTATTTTTCCTTCTTCCTTGCCTTCCACATTTATTTATCAAGGCCTCTGGGCTCATTCTACCAAAACTGGTCAAATTTTGGTGTTTAATAAAGGTGATGCTATATAGTCAGTCTTACTGACTGTTTACATCAGAGATGATTCGGTTCTGTTAGTGGATGGAGTAAGAGTCCTTTTGGAAAGCCAACCTTTTTCAGCAGTATTGCAGGAAAATGCATGAAATTGCATTGTATGTATTTTCAGAGCAGTATAAAGAACACCCAAGAAAAAAAATCCTCTGGAAAGGGGAGGAAGGGAAAGGAAAATCTTGTTGATAGGAGTGGAAAGGACTAGAGAAGTTTTAGGACAGACGAATGTAAGAATGTGATCAGCTCTTGTTAGATGTTCCCTTCATATTGCCTGCCAGTTGTAGGTAGACAGGTTTTTTAAAACAAAGAATGCTGGAGAACAGTAATAAAAAGGAATAGCTGAATTTCCTTCTTGTGCATTTCTGCCATCTTTCCAATTGGAAGTAAGTAGTGGAATTAAATTAGTTTATTCCCTCTGTGGCACAGTAAGCTATATCCCTGGGGCTGAAAGTAGACTGTAAATATCTGCATACATGGTACAGTAACTTATGTATACATATACATATACTAAGTACTGCAGTGGTGGGTACGTAGAGAGACAAGAATTATTCTTTTTTTTTCTTTTGATTTGTTAAATATTTATAAATAGCTTTAAAATTTTAAACTTTTAAATTATAAACACTGTTTAGGGCTTAAGACTAGAAGTTTCAAGGGGACTAGCTATAAATTAATTCACCTCTTGCCTTAAATCTGTATCATTCCCAAAATTGGAACTTACTAAAAGCTATCACTTTGGGATCATCCATGTTTTAGTCTTTAAATTATATACTCAATATTTTTTAAATTATGTAATGAATTGGAAACATTAATAAGATCCTGACTTGTTTAAGGAATTAACAGTTTTGATTGGATAACTGGAAGCTTTTTTGACTTAAGGTGTTCACTTTTTACCCTGGAGATAGCTATGCAACAGTGTGTGTGCTTGACATGTGATGCATGCAAATGCTAAATACAGTAGCAGCATGAGGCAAGTGTCATTAACAGTAATTTATGTAATGAAAGCCACCTGGCTGTCTTTGTAATTAATTGCTTGTAAATAATAAATTTAAACATAGTTTATAGTTTTCTAAATTTGATTATATATTTTTAGGAGCAAATTGTTTAAGGGAATTTAGGGATTTATTTAGTTTCAAATTGGCAAGAATATGCTTTTTACATACAGGCTAATTTTATAATGTAAAATCAATGGTCTAATTATCTTCAAATTGCCATTCATTCATAAAAATTGTTCTCTAAAGTTAAACATCTAGTTTGTTCAGAATAGTAGTTTTGAAGAAAAAAAGCTATAAAATATAATTGTTTTCCCCTTTCTCCACAATCGGTAAAGTTGATATTGAAGTCTGAAAAACATTCCTTGACTTATCTTGATCTGATTCTTTTCCTGGGCAAAAGGGGAAGCAGTATGATAGAATTACACAAACAAAATCAGGGAGAAGAACAAAAAATAAGTATTTCAAATATTGCTTTCCAGTAAAAGCCTACTAAGCGAGTATTTTTTCAGTGTATGGACTTTGGCCCTATCAGGAGGGCAGATGGGAAAGGTAAGGGATAAACCCCTGGTTTAAATTCTGTCTTGTTTGCCTTAACTGCTTGTTGAGCTCCATTGCTGTTGCACCCTAGGAACATTTTTCTTTGTACAACCAACATCAGATAACAACTAGTTTTGTGTATTTTTGTCTGATGGTTTGACATTTAGATTGTGGTCCTAAGATAAAAATGTCAAACTTGCAAGCATTTTTGATACAGTCTTAACTGAAGTAAATCGAAAGAAAGTGTGGATGATGTACAGTTAAGTGGAAATGGGGAATTTGCAGGTGTTTTGCCTTTTTATCTCAGTTTCTGGTGTGGTGCCATATGTCCCTGCTTGGGATGTGTTCATTGGATATTAGGAAACTTCACTTCTTGCTAGGTAACTTGGAGTAGTTGAGGTCAAGGACATAGCAAATCATCTGCCTATGCTAGTCTCAGGCGTTGCTCTTCTTACTTAAGTTTCTAAAAATTTTATGGTAGATTTAAAAGCAGAATTTTTGAGAATACTAGGCGATGGAGATGTGGAGGACAAGTACTGAGATTATCAAGGTGTATGTGGAAGACAAACCCTATTTGACGCCTATCAGTTTCTTTTGTCAGTGGACCCTGTCACTAGATACTCAAAGGGCACCAGACAATTTCTGCTATGTGATATTCAATAGTCATCGAAACCTCATGTCAGAATATGTGAGAGTTTTAATTTCATGTTTTAGCACTGACATTGTATTTTTAAGCCTTTATTGTGAATATATTTTGGTTTTGTATTACATCTGAAAATATTTTTCAGTTTGAAAATTGAACCTTACAAAATAGTTTTATATTTTTATGGGAGAGATTTGAAACATTAGTTAAATAGTATTTAATTAAAAAGGTGACTGTGTGGGTTTGACATTGAAGTAGATTTCAAACATTCATGCCACAAGAACTGTTCTGTTTAATTCCAGAAAGAAAAAAAAAAATCACAACAATATCTTGGGCAAATGACTGTTTATTTTCACTACTTGCTTACTAAGATAGTAAGACCAAAAAGTCGTTTCTTTTCATTTGGAACCGCTATTCTTCTGTTCCTGTGTTTTTAACCATATTATGTGCCAGTGTTTATCCATGGTTAAAGCATGATGCTCTTTTCATCATAACCATATATATGAGAATGGGAAAATAGCATCTTTATTCCGACTTCTCTTTTCATGTTGGGAGATTGATCAGAAATACTTTGTAATCATTTGAATATGGCATATTTTGAGTTACACTTGTATTAGTGCTGTTGAAAGTTAGATTTTTGTGGTGTGGGTGAAAGAAGGTGTAATCTCTGTGAAGAGATAGCATTATTTTGTGATCATTGCCTGTATTGGTAATTTGTATTTACCTCTGCTTTTTTTTTCCCCCACATCTGATACAGATTGTTCATAGTCTGCAGTTGTTTTAAAATATATTGGCTGTTACAACGGACACCAAAAAATTAGGTGTCTACAGGAAAAATTGGTGCCGTGTTCTTAAAGGAACTTCTAAGTCTTTCTAAATGAAAAATCAAACAGTATCTAATACTGGCAATTTTCCTCTGTCTGCTGCTAGAACTTATTGGCCAACTAGGTCAGACATTATTAAAGTTCAAGTGGCCCAGTGGGAAAAGTAATGGCCTTACGCTACTATGAATTTTAAATGCTGCCATTTCTATGTATTGCACCATCATCTGTTCTCTCACATCACTAAATTGTATAGAAGTTGTGGGACCAACCAGTGTCAAGGTCATAGAAGTGATGACTCTTCTCAAGTAGCCTTCTTGGAGCTTTGTGATACAGTTATTCTCATAACCCTGGCTATAGGTAGCAAAGTTGCATGAACATGCCTGAATTTAACCTTTTTATTATCATTGTGTAGTGCAAGCCTGCAATGCAGGATATGTTTTTCCTGAGAACCTTTACTTTTAGGTTTTATTTTTGATCCTACATAAAGGTATGAAATTGACTTCAAGGCAAAGGCAATTTTTAGCAATCTGTATTTAAATTTTTAAGTTGAGCTGTTGTACAGATTACTGAAGTGGATATCAGAGAATTTCAAAATTGTTTAGTGCTATCATTCTCCAGATGAGCTTGAATTTTATCTTGATTTTAAATGTAATGGTAGTAAGTCTGAAATGAGCAGGTACTTCTTGTCATATATATATATATATATATATAAAGATATATGGATATATACACTTAACTGCATTTTTATAATAGTAATATATTTGTAATGGGAATATTTCCTCAAGAGCACTGTATTGACTTTGTAGTTCCCAAAGTAGTAGCTACAGATAATGCTTCATTGTATGGAAGGCTTTTTATGCAGAGATAATAAAACTGGTTTTGTATTCCAGACTTGAACTGGTGTAGCTGGAAAGCTGTAAAACTGGAAGATGGCCACTTTATACAAGTTACTGTGTTGTAACTAAAGACTCGGTACTTTTATGTGACTTAGTTACTCTAATTCAAACTCATTGATTTAAACACATATCTTCACACACACATATATATAGACAGGTATATTGATTTAGCTTAAATTGGTAATTCACTGACTTCCAACAAATCAATGTTAGATTTGTGAATGATAAAGTAGAAATGTGTACAGAGACAATACTCTGCTTTTTGAGAATTTTCATTCAGAGAAGTGGTCACAAGCATACTAACTATAAGAAATGTTGTAATATTAAAGGCTGCAGTGTAGAGAGGTTAAAGCTGTGACTATTCTAGAGGTCAGTGTGCCTCCTTTATGCCATGTTCTTCATTGCTGGGATGCACTTAAGCCTAACAGTTTCCAAGCTTTGGTAGGCCTTGGTATTCCTGAGCCTTCCTAGATCCTCATGAGGCATCATTCAGGCTGATAAGAAGCATTTTTCTTGTCCTGACAATCCTGGTGCGTGGAAGAAATTCTGAGAATCCACTAGTTGTCACCTCCTCTCAGGTGGGAAATTGAGCATCAGACTGGCATTTGTAGGTTTAGCTGTGGTCCGTATTAGCCTGCATCCTGCAGTTCTGGGCAGCCATGGAGGCTTTACACGTCTGTGCATGTGTTATGCATTTGAAACAATGCTATTTGTCATCCATTTTTGACAGAGTTTTTACATATAAGAATGGACTGGTTAGCGTGTGATAAGCAATATAAACATTGCTTCCTTTAGGAGTCCCTGTTCCAAAGCATTTGCACTACAGAAGATGAGAATTTGGCTGTTTGGGTTTTTTTAATGTCTTTAATAATGTAACAGGAAAAATATATCTTAGACACGCATTTTGGAACTCCAGGATAGCTGTGAGGAGAACTCCTCTTTCACCACCAATCATTTAAATTTGTTGGACATATATCTTTCCTCACTTAGATTCTTAATCCAACATGGCAGCACCACACAGTTCTAGCCCTATTACTTTTATTTTAAAGCTCATTATTGCGTTAGAGAAAGTATTTTTAAACTTATACATGGAAGGGGAAAGTTTTTTTTCAGTTAATAAAAATGAGAGACTCTTGCTGTCTACTTCACAACATATCATGAAGGATATGACTAGCACTACGTACTCACTCTGGAGACTGAAAGAAACAACTTATCCCACTACATGAATTTCTACTTTCCAGAGGAGGTTAGACACTGCTGCTTTGGGATTTTATATGTAAGAGCTTCTGAATTTTGGAAACACAGCTCCTGCCCATACACTCAGTTTTTTAACCCATATATTTATCATTTGGTGAAATGTTCCATTTTGTGAAAAGAAAGCAATGAAGCTATTCTATTTAACATATTTGTCTCGTGATGGACTTCGCTTTGCCCCTGCTTGTCTACACTTGTGTGAATAATTCTGGATTAAATACTGCGGTTCATATTTACTCTTGATTTATTCTTTTTGTAAATCTCTCTAGATACTCTTCTTTCGTTCCATGGTAAAATACATTAAATATAAAGCTGTGTTTTTACTCTTTCTATTTTAGGCAACAAGTGTGGAGTTAAAGATGAGGGAAAGGAAACTCATTTAAAAAAAATAGATGAAACAAGGGGAAACTTGGTTTTGCACCTAAAACTTCATGTTTTCAGTAATCTCAGAAAATAAAGTAAAAAACTGTAAGTTTTATCTTATCCCTAAGGAACTGATTATTTGCAAGGGCTGATAATGTAATATTTGCAGAATTTGTTATGTTTGGATTTTCTCCTGGTGAGGCTGAAGTAGCAAATATTAAGTTGGGCAGCTCTCCAAATCTTGGCTAGATCTGCAACCCTGCTTTGTTGAGATGATGATCTGATCGAATAAAATTATTTTCATCATTACTAGCTGGTTCTTAGCCAGTTTTATATCAACTTCAGTTATGAAGCACTAATCTGCTTACATAAACTACTAGCTTATCTGTTACTACTTTATATATGAACACTCATTGCAAAACAGAACATTTCTAAAAAACTCTCCAGGGATTATAGCATTCCTCCTTTACCAAGTTCTGGGATTCATTAGAAGAGAACGGTCTAAATTTTATTCTTACACATTAAATGACCAGAAGACATTTTCTTTTTCCAGCATCAGACCTGCAGTTGTCTTTTTAGCTTGACTGATCTCTAAATTCTTAGAGATAATTTCTCTTATCACTTGTTCTGGACTGATTTTGATTTGGGCATCGCATTTTAAATGTGGAGTTTGTATATTGCAGACGTCTCTGAGATCTGTAATACTTTTCCTTTTTTTTTTATTACAAGTAAATTTTTATATCTTTATATCACTTGTGACCTAGAAATTACACTTCATTTTTTAAATAAAAGTTATTTATCTCTGAAAACATGGGCATTTTGAGGCAGATTTTAGATTTCACAGTTTTCTGCCCAAATCCAGTTATGTATTGACAGGACTACAAAGTACATCAGGCATTCAGATGGAAGTATGCCACTGACATCAACACAGAATAACAAAAGGTAAATTGATTCATTATAGATGCCAGTGTACATGAAAAAGAGGATATCTGAAGAGTGAGGCTTGTTGCTTTGAACAGAGCTCTGGGAGTTAGATTCATTACCATCTGGAATTGCGGAAGAAAATGTTTCCACAAAATGATCACTACGGAGTTCAAGAGTAAAGTTTGTGTATTTTCCTGGAAAATAGATTTGGTTCTACAAGAGGGGTAACAAGTTAATTTATTAGTTATTTTAACTAGGTAGTACTCAGAATTATGAGTTTGGGGTTTTTTGTTTGTTTGTATCAGAAAATCAGGAAATCTGTACCTTATCTCTACAGTTGTTTCTTGATAAAAGAGCTTGCTTGACACAAACATGTCTATATCTTTAGCCTTCAAGTAAGCCATGAGGCTTACCATGAAGTTTCTTCCATGGAAAGCACTCAAATGTTATTTTGAATAAGAAGTATTTCCAGTGTTAGGTTTGTTTTCCTGGATAGCTCAGCTATATTCATTTATCTGCTCATTTGTTGCTTTCAAATCCTGTATAGAAGGATCAGAGGATGGATGGAGCCCTGGGAATTTGGCTGCTTCTGTAGAAGTAATGATAAGTTCCATGGTAGTATCCCTGCTGTTTGTAGTAGCAGTTCCGATCATGCTGCCTTGCTATACAAATGCATGTTCATGATTTCTGTCCCCTCTCCAAGTACATAATACTGTCTTATTCAGTGCTTTCTGAAACCATTATGTTTCAGTTTTCACTCAGTGGCATCTTGCAGTAGGTGCTTCAGCTGTGTTTTGAGGAGCTATTTAATTTTGCCAGGAAGTTGTGTCAATGGAATTGTAGCAAGGAAACACTGTAAAATAAGTGGTTTTAGTGTTTAAGACAGGAACTGTGTTAACCAGAAGAAGTACGGAAGCAGACATGTGAAAATATAAATCCACTTCTCCTGGGGAAGGAGAAAGATCATTTGGTAGTAAGGCTTGAAATTTTTTGAATGGTGTTACTGAAATAATTCTCTTTGCCACAGTGGTAAAGTTTCAGTGCTCTGCAGTCCAGTGTATATCTAACTTGCACTGTTATTGGAATGATTTTTTTAGTATTCGTGCTGGGTCCTAAATTATCTGAACAGTTGGAAGCATCAGAGACAAGGAGTGCTGAACTAAACAGAAGTAGAAGGTCAAAATCCAAGGACACCAAGGGGTCAAATAAAATGGACAAGAAAACATATAGTTTTGAAAAGACCTCTAAGATCATCGAGTCCAGCCATTAACCTAGCACTGCCAAGTCCACCACTAAGTCATGAGTGTAAAAGGAGGGATAATGGTCTTAATTATTTTTGGTATGTCAGTGGGTTTAACAGAATAATGGTACAGTAAGAACAGTTATCATACAAGGAATAGTCTAAACCCACAAAAACTGTTGTGTCAATGAGAGAGAACTCAAACCAGAAATCTAGTCAAATGTTGTCCTGTTTGGTTTTTTCCACATCTTTCTCTAAATTCAGTTCTACCACTATGACCATGTAAAATCTGCAAGATAATAATAGTTATGTTGAGAGCCATTAGGGGGCCATATGATTCCAACTTATTATAGCCTGCACGGTTTGTTTGTTTTTTTTTTAAATCAACTTGAAATATCTTAGCTTTCTGTATGTGTATAGCCTGTGCAAGTATATAATCTTACTTTCTTCCCTTTGTTCACCTTCTAATGATTATATGTGCATGTTGAAGATTGTCATAATTGGATGGTACACCATTTGGGGAGGCGTTGTGGTACATAGCTCCTGACCTATGTGTCACATTATGTATATTTAAGTAAATATTTAAATAATACTTATTTTAATAAAATATTTAAATTCTTTATTGTAATTACTTTTTTCTGTAATTAATTAATTTAATAAATCTGTGTATTAGTTGGTTTCTGTTGCTATCATTTTTTTTACAGCTTTAACATTCAGTCTCGATGAGTACTCAGGGTGAACATTCCCATGTGTAAAATACTAAAGATCACGGCTCAGCTTACTGCTTGTCATACAGATGCTGCACTGGGCAGACAAGCTCAAAATACAGAGTTATGGCAAAGATGTTGGAAGCTCAACTATGGATAAGACAAACTAGTAAGGTCTTTATATAGCACTGCATTAATCTACACTTTGATCCTGATTCTTCAACTGTTTGGTTTAGAGGTAACTTTATATTGTCCTGCCTATATATACTGTCAGTTTAAACCTGAACAAACCATTTGTGCCTCTGTTCCCTTTTGAAAGTGGGAGTAAGACTTCCCTCTCTTAATTTATAAAGTATTTCTGAAGTATGGAAATTGGAAGAAGGGTCATTTAAGTATGGGGAGAACATGTATGTTTAATGAAAATATGGTACAGTGTTACATGGGCATACAAGAAATCTGAAAGAAAATTTAGATATTGCAAAGTCTTTGAACTACCTATGCTATGCCTTAGTAGGTAGGTTCCTGAAAGGAAGAAATTTTAATTATTCATAATGCTTTGCTGTACCATAAAACTCGATTTATTGAGACTATAATTTGTTCAAGTTGCATGTAGTAGGAAAATATATCAGGAGTAATTAATTGTATTCAGGATGTGATGAGGTAGATATATCCACAGAGGACAATTGAAAACAGTAGTGGTGTGGTATTGATTGCCTTTCAGAGGGAAAAAAAATCTTGTCTCGTTTCTAAATGTTAACAATTCAGAGAGAAAAATTCCCACTTGGGAAGAATGCTTTCCAGGTTGCTTCATTGCCAGGTGTTTGACATTGAGTGGAGCCTTAGATGAATGAAGCTTATGGCAGCTTTTGGAAATGACCGACTCAGGGGAATCTCGGCTTCCTGCTGTGAAAGTTTCTATTTTCAAAGCACATCAGTTTCAGTGGGAATGTTCCACTGGTCCCATATGCTACTTCTGACAGAGGGGGAAGTTTTTAACCTGAATATGAGACAGCTACTGAAGAGGTTCCCTTGCTGCTAACAAAATGAATTTCAATATGTTGCCAGTGAATAAGCGGCACGTTCCCAACTGCTGATGGAATTTAACTCCCATCAATTATTAATGGAATTTTGCTTTAATTTCGTTTTTTCCCTGTTGCCTTTTAGCTCCACTACCTGCTTCTGATAGGACTTTTGGGTTCTGAACCTGAAAAATGATTCACCCAAAGAATATGTTAGTTTGCTTTGAAACTCTTGCTATATTTTCCTTCCATCCCTCGTACACTCTCTCCTTGACCTAGCAGCAGGAAGCCTTTGTCTGAGGTGTTCATCTGGAACAACTTTTCCACACTTGTTTTCATGTTCTGTTAGATTACAGGGCAGCAGGCCTACCTTTGAAGCTCCCTTCTCTTTTGTTTCTTTGCAGTGCACTCCAGTAATTAACTTTGTCCTTCTTTTATTTGTTCCAGTCAATCGCAGTCCACTCTGCTGAGCATCTTCTCCCAGGAGTACCAGGTTAGAAGTTTTCTCCTTTGTGAGGGTTGACAGGTGCCTAATTGAATGATGAATGTCCCTTTATTTCTTTGTAATTGAACTGCCAGCTTTCTGATTGGTTTGGAGGATGTTCCTTATTCCACATCAAGCACCGCCTGAGTCTCAGTGGATGGCTGCCAAGCCTACCCATCCATCTGTCTAATAACATCTAGCCTTTGCTTATTTGGTGGACCTGTAATAAATTATGCTAAACCATTATTATTCTGACAATAATAATTTCCCTGTGTTGCGTGGTTCCATGTGCTAAATGTTTGCTGACTTGCACTGTCAGTGCTGCTTTCCATTGCTGACAGAGATGATGATAAATGACCATTGCTGGAGTGGCAGAAGGCAAGAGAGGCAGAAAATGGAGTCATTTATCATGAGATGACAGGTGTCAGTCAAGTGGCAAGTCTCTATGGAATTACTTTTTGTAGTTTTTCAAATAAGTTGTTTTTAAGCAATGTTTTTCCTGGTTAAAAATGCCAATTGAATTGTAAAACTAGAGTACACCAGACTTAGATGGAATTGAATTGGGGAAAATTAATACAAAGGTTGAAAGAGAGAACAAGGTTTTTTTGCCCTCTGCAGCCTTCAGTAAACTTATTTAGATTCAATTATTGTGACCTTACTGGCTTTTACATATGGTACATTGCAGTACAGTCTGAAGACGTTCAATTCAATAGGTAGATTGAATGTCATTTCTGTACAGAATCTAAAACCAGGGTTTCACATATATCAAAGTGTAGCCAAAGATTGTGTGTTTGCACAGTCATGATTTCTGTGTTTTGATCTATGATACGTTTGTGAAACTCTTTGGATTTTTGTTTTTCTAGAAACAAATCAAAAGAACACATGCCAAGCACCACACTGCTGAAGCTATTGAAACTTACTACCAAAGGTATGACCTCCTCACCCCAGTTAAGACTGTCATCATAGCTACTATTTGTTATGGCAGTTATGCGTAAATTACTTTATGAAGCTAATTTTCTATAAAAATAAATCAAGAATTTGAGATGGGGAATACAGAATGGTTCACCTAAAAATGTTTTTCACTGAAAATGCAGAAATTTTTCAGTATTTGGTCATTTTGATTAAGAAAGAGTTTACTTTCTGGGCTCTAAGTCGGGATAAGCAAATATTTTTTACAGAATATGTGATAACATTTATTATGTATTGCCTATAATTTGTAATTGTAGGATTTTTGTGTCAAGGCTAATATTGATGACAACTTCTTTACGGCAAGAGAGCTTGTTTTGTTATCGTTGCTTGTACTTTTAGAACAACATTTTTGTTACATTATAAAAAGTTACATATTCATGTATTGTCAGTTAAAGCACTAATTTTTAGATCACTCCTGTTTTATCAACAGAAGTGTCAGAAATAGTTTTTAAGGGAGGATGAAAACCTTTATGTCATTTTACAATATTTTACAATTGTTTGCATCTTAAGCTAATAAACTGTGTTTGCTACACCTTATAGTTTGTCTCTTAGTTCTGTAGGCTTTACTAAAAATATTGCAGTGACATAATTGGGACATACTCATAACAGGTAAAGATATGCAATTAAAATATTACTCTGTAGACTGACATATCTGAGGAGCATGCATGGCAAGTGAATTCATACTTGTGATTATAGATGTCTGATATTCATGCTTAGTATTAATCTGTGTGAATCAGGAAATAAACAAAAAGCCTTCATTTGTAAACAAATAACTGTGCTTCTACCAGAGTCATATATTTAAAATCCAACAACAGCCTGATTATATCAGACAGTGCTTTAGAATATCTAGTGTGAAGTGTGCTGGTTTTTTGGGCATTTGATTTTCTTTTTTTAGTAGTTGCACTGTTCGGTAAAAATTTGCACTGGATCACTTCACACTTTTCCTAGGGTTGATTCTTGTTTAGGAAGACTATTGGCTTAAAATTTTGTTGTGTTAATAACCATGCATATACAATTCTATTTTTAATTATTTTTCACTAACACAGTTTCAGTGAAGTGGTCTGTGTTAATTGTAACTGCTGTGTAAATAATCCTTTTCTTTAGCACACGTGTAAATCACTTGTTCCAGCAACTTCAGCCTGAAACATGGGACCAAATTCTGCTTTATGCAAAGTAGCAGTTGTATTGGTGTCAATAGGGTTGCAGGTATGATTAAGTTTGTCTCACATCAGGTTGGAGTATTTGGTCTCCTGTCCTCTTCTGTAGTCTGAAGTATGATAGCAGTACATAACTAATGCATTATGTATGAAGCTATGTGGTGGTAGTAGGGAAAATCATTCTTTATGCCATTTCTGGGTATTTCATATTGCAGGTGTATTAACATGGCCGAATAAAATGCACATGGTTTAAAATCAGAGATGTTCTGGTTAATAGTTAGAAAACTCATCTCAATCCTGTTTTAGTAGATTTACTGTGTAGTGTGTAAGCTACAGAGGCAGATGACTTGAGTGAGAAGCCACTTTGAAATGCTTCAGGCATAAACATGACAAACATGTCCTCTACTCTTCTGTAGCATCCATTTTACTGCTTTAAACCCTGGTCTGTGTGCTACGCTCCTTGCTATTTCTGCCAACATACAAGCAGATATTTGCGCTGTCATTGCTTTCTTAGGTCAGTTTTTGAAGGTAGCCATTTGCAGTGATCCCTGTTAGAAGCAAGTAGAACAGTTGAGTAGAGTAGTTTTTGCTGCTCTGCTGAGACTTAATAGTCTGAAATTTAGGCAAACACAAAGACAAATTACAAGAAGGATCAGAAAGTTTTCACAACAGTACTGCCATCAGCATGTGAGACCTGTTAGTCCATAATGGAGTTGCCAGTAGCATTAGAAATACCTGACAGAAAATTACTTCATTGTCAGCTGTATTTTTGCTGTTCGATCATCTAGATGCATGTTTTAGAACATTAATCTCAAATGAATGTTCCTGGTTAGGTATTTTGTTTATGATCTCTCATTTTCTTTTTCTCTTATAAATTTTCAATGTATAAACATCCACAAGGCATCTTGTTTTATGGGTTTTTTTAATGTAGAACTTAAATAGGTTACAGTAAAAAGCTTTTTTCATTTCTGTTATTCATTAAACCTCAGAATAACTTGTAAGCAAAAAGTCCTCTCTCTAATCTTATGCAAAGAGGTTTTATAAAGGTGTTACACCCATTCCAGAGAAAGGTAAAATGAAAGAATTTTAATGTCTGTAACTAATGAGCAGAAGAGTGTCTTCCGATGGATAGATAATGATAGAGCTGGAAAGGCTGTGGCCTTCTAATGATGCCAGTAATGATGTGCTATGCGACTACAGATAGGATAAACGAGCAGGTTCAAATATTGGTAACTGTTGTTCTTTTCCACATGGCTGCAAAGCACAAAGTGGCTTCCAGTATCATAGCTTCTTCCCATCAGCTCTTGAACACAGGTTTTAGGCATTATCAAAATGTAAACATCAAGCAGTGAAAGTAACAGAAGGGAGGAAGGTGATATTGTGTGAAGTGATGGTCAGAAACATCACTGTGTAATACCCTTAACCAGAAACATTAAGCCTTTGCCACTGATAGAATAATGACTTTCTATCAACCTTTACTGGATCCTAAATGTTTCTTCTTTTATTTTCTCTTTAGAATATTAATTTAATTCTTAGACTCTGATTTCACTCAAGTAAGCCTTTAGTATTTAAACTACTTCCCAATTGATAACATCTGGATTAAATTTGATATTTTTTTTTTGTGCAGAGGAGTGAATTGAATAAGATACGCAGTGCACCTTCATAATTGAAGGTCACGTGAAACCAAAAATCTTTACTGTGAGTAGTAGAGGTTTATTTGTCTGTGATGCATCTTAAAGTAGTACAGATACAGTTAATTTGTGTGTCATTAAGCCACAATTTTTTAAATGTCTTGATTTATTGTGTTTTTTATGAGTGACTTCATTGAGATTGATATACATCGCAGATGAATATAACAGGAGACAACCCTGGAGAGTTAGTGATACCTTAAAATACTTAATTCTTAAAAGATTTCCCATTAAGTACTCTGTACTGGATTATTTTCCACCAAATGAAAGAGATTCACAAAAGATGCTGACATGTATAAACTGGCCTTTTCTTGCCACTGCAAAATTATCTGGCTTTGTCTTGTCTAGATACCTGAATGGGGTGATGAAAAATGCAGCTGCCCCTGTATTACTGGAGCTGGCCAATGAGGTAATCATCTTTACATTTTTCTTTAATCTTCCAGTGTAAAACCTAAGGGGCATATCTATAGTGACTTCAGTGAGAAATGTAATTAACCTAAAAAAATGGTTTCAAGGCACATTAGACATTTAAAATGGTTCCCTAGTCTGTTAGTACTTACAATAATTAGACAAAAAGCCCCATTTATTAATAAATCAGTTAATGTAATTAGTCTCTTTACTTGAAGGCGAACGTGTAAGATACTCTGAATTTGTATTTTGATGGAAATTTCAGACAGACCATAGGTCTTTAATACATAAACTTACTAAAAATTCTCACATTGATTAGATGGAGTTGTATCAGTTTTACTTATATTTGATTTCTTGTTTTTAATAACCCATCAAAGATATTACTATTTTTTTTAATAGGAGGGGTTAAACCAGATAATTTTCCTGACTCCATTTGTTTCTGTTCATACGGATTAGAGGATGGCTAATGAAAACTGCTTACTATAAAGCAGTTAAGCAAAATAAACTCCGCAGTGTATGAAAAGTTCCGAACAGTTGCCATTAAAGTCTTTACAAATTTAGTGATGCTGTTTATTAACTAGAATATGAATTTGCCTTGGGATACAAGGTATTATTTGCATTAAAAATTGCTGCCTACCTTAAAGAACAGGTTAAAAGTTTGAAAGAACACCAAGGAGTTTCCTAGAAAAAAAACTATGAAATATCTACCCTTTAAAATATTTATTTATAAAAATATAACAATACAATAGCTGATACTCCCAGGAACTGCTTATGCAACCCTCAAAGGGATAGATTGAAATGTATGCTGTTTTCTGTTGCATTTTGATAGAAAATGTAAGAAGGAAGCAGAAAATGAATATTTGCATTAAAAATGATATGGCACTAGGAACATTAAGTGTTGCAATAGCAGCAAGTTCTACATGTTACATTAGTAAAAAAGAATGGTTTTTCTCTCATGTACATTGCTGCAGCCAGCAAATGAGGGATTACCTATCAATTATTAGAAGGTTTTAATGGTCTGTGAAGTGTCTTCGTAACCTGATCATACAGTTAGCATAGAATAAAGGATTTATTTCATATTAGTGGTAATGTGTAGCTTCTTACTGTCTCTGGAAAAGACAAGTCTTGAAGTACTGAAAATAGGATGTACTTTACATAAATAAGTACATTCTTAGTACGAATTTAGGTAAACAACCCGATTCATGATATATTGCACCCATATTATATGGGAACTGTCATAAAAATATTTCAAGCACAAAGTAATATATCTGTTACTGGTTCTTTGTATATTTTTCCCATTGATTTAGAGATGATGCATGTAATTTCTGACTCTAGTGAGCATATCTTTGTTTATATTACACTAATGCATTTTTGCAATTCAGATCAAAGAAATCTGCAGTTCAGAAATAAATAAAAATTAAGAGAAAGGCAAGATATACAAAGAACTTAGCTGCTTCTGGTTTCATAGTAGCAGGTATATAAGAAAGGCAATGCATTTTGTGACTGCTGCCTAATGCATTAGGGAAATGTGGCAATAACCAGCACTAGATTACTGCTTCCAAACAATCAAGCTGCCATTTTTATATGATAGTTAATATTTAAATGACATACTCTTGCATCTGCTGACAATTGATGTAATGGTAATACTTTATGAGTCAATATATATTTAATCAGTGGAAACTGTAAAAATTGATGAGAAATATATAACATAGGTGCATTACAGTGTGTAGCAGCTCTGTTAAATAGGAAAAGCTCCATATTATTATCTTTTGGGGTTATTTTTTGAGGGTTTATCAAACTACTTTTAATTCTTTTTTTTTTTAAATATTTTCCAACTCTTCTTATTGTGTATGTAGTACAAAAGGATTAAAATAAATCTCATTTTTTGTTAGAAATAATAACATTAGTCACTGTTCTCTTCATACAAATATTTTCAAGTGAGATTTGAAGCACTATGAATTTTACTTACATACTAAATTCTGACATGAAGCATGATGGCCCTATTTCAAAGAAAGATGGACACATGATTAATATGAAAATTAGGGCGATGCAAGTACCTGAACTAATAAGGTAGTCCTTATTCAGGCTGGACTACCTTCAGTAATTTCACCATTTTT
>VZRE01014649.1:214386-221886 GCA_013396775.1 Cephalopterus ornatus
GTCCTTTTCTGCAGAGCTCCTCCCCAACCCTTTTGTTCCAGCTTGCATTGTTGCTGAGATTCCTTCTTCCCATGTACAGGACACCGCATGGGCTTTTGCTAAATTTCATGAGATACCTGCTGGCTCATCCTGTGGCCTGTCTTTGTCTAGGCCCGTCTGAATGGCAGCCCTGCCTCCCAATTGGTTGTCATCTGCAAACTTGAGGAAATTATACTCTTGCATCCTCCAGATCATTGTTAAAGATGGTAAACAGGAATAGAAATTCATGATTGCAACTACATAAAGAAGAAGGGCTGAATCTTACACCTTTCTTTAATCTTACCTTTTCTACCCTCTTTTTATTTACACTTAGATAATAATGTAAAATACAGTCTCAAGATGCTTCTATGACTACCTGCTATTGATTATTAACATGACAGTAACATGTATATGAGGTCAGAATATCCTCCCACCTTCCTCTACTTTCTCTTAGCCACTCAATAAGCAGCTTTAAAAGATAAATCCATACCATCAGGCTTTTTATACTCAGCTTTTGCTGAAATGTTAAAAAAACAGCAAGATGCAGTTTATATGCTCAAATTGAGCAGTTGCAAAGAGCAACAAGTATCCATCGCTTCTGTTGAAATGCATCTACAGTCCACTTGTCCAGTGCAGAAGGCAATATTCAGAAAACTGTTCTACAACAAAATTTCTGCAGCATTACAGCTTGCACAGTACAACTATAACTATTACTGAATTAATAGTTAGATACTATTTTTAATAACAGGTAATTAAAAACTGACTTCAAAATTGTCTAATATCTATGCGACATACATAATGTAATCTGTTTGCTCTGAGAATACTGCCTAAATGTGAGTTCTTTGTATGTCAACAATGTTTAACATACATAAAATTAATTTCAAAGTTGTATCATCTCTCCTACCATACATACATAGCTTTTAGAAATTATTTTAACTCCAAAGAAGCTCTTTTGCAAGAATATCAAATTGCTCAAGTCTCCATACATTTGATACAAATATACATTTGCCTGTATTTTTTCACATTTGTCCTTATTACACAGTGGTTTCTATCTGAGATGTATATACCGTAGGAGTGCGCTTCATCTTTCAGAAGTGTATTACCATTGACTAATTATCAGAGCACACTAATGCAGAATCCATAGAAGTAAGGATTTGGTTTCAGGCTAGTAGCCTGGAATTATGTTAAAATACAGCACATTTAAGAGAGTTTGCTGAGTGCCTAACAAGTCTAGACATTCAACAAGGCTGATCACAGTCTTTTGGGCTGTGAAAATGCAGAATACAATATATTGCTGATTGTAAAAACAATCAAATATAATACTGTGTTTACTTTGTCTACTGAATATACAAAAACTTAAATTGTTGTAGGTTGCTTTCTAGTAAAAATTAAAAGTGCACAGTAGGTCTTGGCAATGTTCTGTTGTACTTTTTTGCACGTGTTTATCCACATGGAGGAAATTTTGTTCGGCTAATTAATATCAGAAATCAAGAGCTTTTTATTCCAAAATGGCTTGTGTTTCTGAAATTAGATTATACTCCATTTCTTTAATCTGCTTGCCACTATTTCACTTGTTCTCTTTTTAGGAATGGGGAGCTCTTTTTATATCACTGTGGGACTGATTTTTAACAACCTGGTTTTTTCGTTTGTCATGTAATAGTCTTGTCATGTAGGGATGCTGTAACAGAACAGGTCTCATGCAGGTAGTCAAAGCAAATTTCTCTTACAAGTGAAAATTGGCAACTGAAATAAAACTATTGTTGAAGAAACTGAAGAGTGGTTCTAGAGCCCCTGTGTTGGATACATGCAAACAGCTTATTTTCCGCAGTGCAACAGAAGCAGGAAGGTAAGAATGCAATGCAAAAGGATAGTTTTCATGTGACTAGTTTTCCTGTGTATATTTTTCAGCATGAATACTGACAATAATTTAGTGAAGCCAGCGCCCTTGGTCTGTCTTTTCATTTTATATGTGAGAAAATATTTTTTTTGTTTCCACTTACTCTGGACAGCATACTTAATTGAAGTAAATGATGCTAACATGACCAGGTTATAACCACTACACACTACCTTCTTGATAATCTTGAAATACTAGCTTATTCAGTAGCCATGCTTGAGTTTTCGTCCAAATACTACTCTCAGTTTACAAATGAAACATTTGAACCATGAGCTGGTTAATTAACTTGGCCACAGTCCTACAGAGAGCTTATGTCAAAGCAAAGATTCAATCTTAAACTTGACAGGCATGGATTTATGAAGTCTAGATGCTTCTGAATCCGCACATGTTCATTCCTTGCTTCCTCTTTAAGCTACAAGGGGAAAAATGGATGAACACAAAATGAAGGGCAATTTTTCTTTTTAACCTCTGTAACTCTGTTGTCTACTTTTTAAGAGAAAATTCAGCTTTTCTATAGCACTGAGAAAGGCTCAGTCTTCCTATTTTTGTATAAATGTCTGATGAATGCAGCCTCAGTAGTGCACTGATAAATCGATGCTGGAGAGAATTTTTCTTGAGACAGTATTGCTGAGAAAAGCTGTTTGCCTTCAGATGCTAAAAGTTACTTTTTATTGGACTATTCTAACTTCTCTTTCTAGAATATATTAGACAAAGCCTATGTCCTAACTAGGCAGGACACATGCTTATTGTGAAGCATTGTACATTGGTGAGCTACTTGACCAATGTCATCTCAGATTTTAGATCATGGCCCTCAACTACATTAAGTTGTTCCTGTTTACAGAATAGCATGTCTTCAAACTCACAGGAGGTAATCGTCCTTTAGTGTGAGATGTGTTCCTTTCATAGCAGAGTCAGTAACATATGTGCAGAGGCTGCTACTTCAGTGTTAACTTATCAATAGCACTGAGAATGCCTTTCATTTGAAATAATCCAATTTAAACTTTTCAAACTTTCCCCTAGCATATATGCACCACTGTGCTGAAGCACGAGTATTAAATCCCTTCAACATCTTGCCACCATTTTCTGTCTTGAATAACTACTGCATCCAGGTACTTCTTATTGAAGGAGCTAAAAAAGCATTGCATGACTTAAGTTTTTGCTACTTCAGAATAACTCTGCTTGAGCAAAAAACATAAAAGCTAAAAAGGGTGTTGAATGCAGTCCCTGAAGGGTGTTACTAAAACTACTCAATTAAAAAGCTAACTCTACAACAAGAGTTATCTGAAGAGTCATCTGAAAGGGAGATCCAAATGTTTCAGGACTCTCTTAAGCAGACAATGAAAAACACCAAAAGAAACAGTGAAAAGATACTTAAAACCCAATGAAAAACAATTTGTTGAGGGCTGATGTTGGGATTTCTTTTTCCCATGTAGGATCAGTGACCCTGAGACATCTCCTTAGCTTAGATGTTCTAACCTTTTAGTTAAAATAAAACAAACTCCTTTTTTTTTTTCCCCTTTTTTTTCCTTTTTGGATCTCCTTAATCCAAAAAATAATAGAGCCTTCAAGAGATAAACTTCCCAGAGTTTAATCCCTTCTTTGACTGAAGAGATTGGAAACCGCTATTTGAAAATTAGAAGAAAATAAGCAGGTCAACAACGTATAATGCTGCCAGATGAGATCCCTTATGATTTTGAAAGGAATAGGTTAAGTGGGCTAGATCACGCAAAAAATACCTTTGGCAAAACCTTTATGCAGAAGGGGAAGATGTCATCCCGGTTTTACTCAGTCACATTGCTTTGTGGTTGCAGCACGGTCAACACTGTGCTCCCTGATACCTTTGAGACTGATTCAGCTCCGCAGCTCAGACTCTGAACTCCTGCATTAAACCACAGGTGTAAAGGGAGAGTTCGCTGGAGAGCCACTGGGATGGTAAACAGACTGGAGCACTTGCCGCATGAGAAGAGGCTGTGAGAACTGGGACTTTTTCAGCTAGGGGAAGAGATGGTCTCATGGGGGACTGAAGAACAGCCTGCTGCTACCTATGGGGAGGTTATTAGAAAGATAGGTGCAGGCTGTTGACAATGGTGATGTGGTGGTATGATGAGAAATAGGTGTAGATTGAAACATGGGATGTATACATCTTAACAACTTTAAGTAACTTTTGTGGTCTATCAGTGTTATATGTTCTGATTTTTGCTTTCCTAAAGTAGGTGCTCATTACTTATAAAATGAATTTTGTGAGCGATTTTAACTGTGAACATTTTCTTGTATAATTGGCTTTTGAACTTCTTTTGTTAAGCCTTAAAGTTACACTGTAAAAATAATTAA
The DNA here is from genome assembly GCA_013396775.1 of Cephalopterus ornatus. Classification (NCBI taxonomy): domain Eukaryota; kingdom Metazoa; phylum Chordata; class Aves; order Passeriformes; family Cotingidae; genus Cephalopterus; species Cephalopterus ornatus. The sequence continues at coordinate 218,630 of VZRE01014649.1, forward strand.
AACTATTTTACAAAGTTTGTTGTATATGTATGACAAAAGAGAGAAACAAGGCCTAGGTGTGATTATCTAGATGAAAAGTCCTACAGAAGATTGAAATTGAACGTAGTAACTGATTATCTTAAAGAAAGTCTATTACAGTATGATAAAACTGTCAAAATAATGATTGAGGGCTCCAAGAAATCATGCAGAGGATCCATAAAGCTAATCGTACGTCATAGCTTGAGAATTTAGAAATTGTATTTTGACCTTAGTACACGATGGAGCCAATCAAAACATGTTTAATAAATGGGTTATAATACTTTCCCTTAATTAAACATTAAAACTCTTCCCAGTTGTTTTCTTCAGTGAAAAAGGGAATATGTTTCCAGTCCACGCGATGTGCATGTTATATTACTGGTTGCTTACTCTTTTTAAGGAATGATTAATTGACTTTGATCTGTTATTCAGGTATACAAAATTTGTGGTGATACCTCTCCCAAAAAATTCATCGTGGCTTAACAACCTTGGTTTTGATGGTTAAAAAAAAAGTCTAGTCTGTTCTATATAGGAACTATCCTCCATTTATTCTATTATACCTAAATGCCTTCCAGTAGTGTGTTAAGCTGCATGACTACACCTCTTGTTCGTTCTATTCTTTTCACCCAAGGAGAAGCGTATACAGTGAAGTGTTTGGTTTGGTGGGTATGCTGATTTTGGCTGGGGTAGAGTTAATTTTCTTCCTTCCCAGTGGCTGGTATGGGGCTGTGTTTTGGATTGTGCTGAACAAAGGATTAATAATACAGAGATATTTTGTTATTGCTGAGCAGGGCTTGCATGGAGCCAACTCTTTTTCTGCGTTTTATAGTGTCACACTGGCAAGGAAGCTGGGGGTGCATGGGAAGTTGGGAAGACACACAGCCAGGACAGGTGACCCAAACTGACCAAAAGGATATTCCAGACCATATTGACATCATGGTCAGTATATAAACTGGGGGGGAAGAAGGAGGAAGGGGGGGACATTTGAAGTGATAACATTTATCTTACCAAGTAAATGTTATGCATGACTGGGCCATGCTCTCCTGGGGATGGCTGAACACCTGCCTGCCCATGGGAAGTGGTGAATTATTTCCTTGTTTTGCTTTGCTTGTGTGAATGCCTTTTGCTCTCCGTATTAAACTGCTCTTTATCTCAACCCACAAGTTTTTTAGCTTTTATCCCTCCAGTTTCTCCCTGATCCTGCTGGTAGGGGAGTGAGCAAGCAGCTAGTCATGATAGGTTTCAGAAAATTCACTGAGAATGTTTCTCCCAACTCCACCTTCCAGCAGTCACTTACAGATAACCTTTACCCATCTTTCTTCTCCCAAAGAAGTTCTTAAAGCAAGTACTGGCTTTTGTTTTGAATCACTTCCAAAATGCTGATCCTTTTTTGAGAATATCTACTCTTTCAGTTTGCTTTTGAGTTTTGAGTACTGACAATGCCAAATATCCAGCATTTTTTAAATCCTGTGATGGCTTTGGCCCTGATACTTTGTATCTATGAGTTTCATAAACACATGTCTTTGCACTGAAAAAATGTTTAAATGCTTTCTTCAGAGTAATTTGAATGCCCATGGATGTTCTGTTACTCAACAGAAATGGTAAGCAGGCATCGTCTTTTGTGGTGTCCCTTTTTATTATGTCTTCTAAAATAAATTTTTCATTTGCGCAAATATTATAAGTTTCTTTAGGCCACCACTGATTCTTTTCAGTCCTTGAACCTCTAGTACTTCCAGTGGACATTCTGAGATAGGATGGCAGAAATGAATGTAATGGTTCCAGGTGATATCAGTTATAAGGAGTTTGGTAATATTTCCAAGTCCATTTCTTCTTAGCCTAATTAGAGTCAGTCATTAGGGAATACACAAGCTTGTTTCAGCCAATTTATAGGCTAGTAAAACATACAAATAACTGACCTGTTTCTTCCACTGTGCGTTACTGGATGCTATGATTTGGAAATATTTTCTGGCTTGGACTCTAGTGTTTCTGAAGATATAACCTCCAAATGCTAAGCCCCAAATTCTTCACTTTTCAAACAATGAAATCCCATAATTCAGATTAAATCTACTGTGTGAATAGTCTAAATTATCTCTTTTACTTTAGGAGATTCCCTGTTGTTTTCTTTAGGAAAGCTATGAACAACTGAAGGTTCAATAGAAACAACTGAAGGTTCAATAGAAACAGCTTTTAAAAGTAATTTTGAGTCCTTAGCAGTATAACTAATCCTAAGCTTATTTTCCAGACTGTAGAGTTTCTTTCCTATCTCAAATTCCCAAACCAAAATTCTGTCTACTTTTCTGAAGAACTTTGTTCTTTCTCTCTGCTTCAGGGCTGATTCTCTTTTTTCTCAGTGCTTTCCCTAGCTGATCCCATATGACAGAAGTGTTTACTTGCATTCAGTATTTGCTTGATTTACAGTTAATTTTATGTTTCTTTTCAGACTGGTGAAACAATTCAGACAGAATGAAGAGGCACACATTTCACTTACAAAATCCGTTTTCTCGATCTGCTATTGAAGCATGTATTTTTTCAGCCTTATTCTTATGCTCTGATATTTCTTTGCTTTTCTTTCCCTAAATTAAATCAGGACCCAGCCCTGAAAAGATATATGCAAGGCCATCGTGTGCTTGACCTGAAGTTTGCACCTATGTGGAGCTGCAGCTTTTCAATAGGTGCCAATTTACTCAGATTCATCTTCACTCAGGATCGTAACCTGAGTTTGACGTATTTGAATCCTCTATAACCTCATCACTTAACTTCTGTTAGCTCCTTACAGAACATTTTAAACCACCTGATTTATTATGTGTCAACTTATGTCATGGCACTGCTAACTTTTGTTATGAGGAAATGGACATGTATTTCTGCTTGTTCTCAGAGTCTAACCCTTGACGGGGCTTTGTGCTTTTTCTCTGGTTTTGTGTGTGTGTGTGAATGGTTTGTTTCCTTAGCTTCTACTAATGAATTTTAACAAAGAGGTTTTTTAGGATGATTTTTTCCTTTAATTTTCTTTCTTACGACATGTCTGAAAATTGTAGGAGTTTAGTCATGTTTCAACCTTCTGAAGTGATATTGGTCATTCCTTTGTGTATCACAGTCACTTAAGTCCTTGTTACAGTGATCATTAAAAACATAATGTAGTGGATATAGACTTACTGTATAATTCCCTAATTACTGCTAACTTAACATATAATTGACACTAATATTTGCCTCCTTCCAAGTTTTCTCTACTGTTTGCTGGTGTG
>VZRE01014649.1:226886-336747 GCA_013396775.1 Cephalopterus ornatus
TAGAAAATGCATTTTTAACATTTTATCTAATTTGTAGTATCAATATCAGTGAGTAAAAAAAGAAAAAGATAAATAGTCCTTAATTAACTTCTGATTTCTTTTGACTCAAATTTATAGATTTGAAAAAAGCACAGAAAGCCTTTTTCCATTTGTTAAACACAGTCAGAAAAATATGTCAACACTGAATAAGTAAATAAATAAATAAATTTAGAAGCTAAGAAACTGAAATCAAGTCTTTAAAGTTGTTTTTAAAGGCTGTTTTGAACTTTTGCAGATCTTCTTCCTAAAGTTGTAATAGTATATGAACGCTATTTTGTAAATATACATTTACTTTATATTCCTTAGAAGCTGCGTGATGCTTCTGATGCACAAACTGTCCAGTGAAACTGATTAAGGAAACAAGGGTCTGCTTTCACCCTGTGCTAATAAAATCATTTGGTGTTTCAAGATTTTTAGAGTTAACTGTATTAGAATGGTTAAATAGCTATGAATTTGTAAGTTTGTAGTTGCTGGGTGGATAGTTTTCAAAATTATTAACATCATCAATGTTTTCATTAGAAAAGTGTTTTATTCCTGCCAAGTAGATAACTGAGCTAACAGGTTTTTTGTATGTTTTTGATCTTTATTTCTCTAGCCTCCAAAACTCTAATAAATAGTATGCTACGGGACCCTTCTCAGATTCCAGATGGAGTTCTAGCAACTCAAGTCTATCAGGTATTAATCACACTTGTCTTGTTTTGTTTTGTTTGTGTTTTTTTTTTCCTTTGGCAATGCTGTTATCTGCCTAGCAGAGTAAGAGATTTTAAACCTCATTTAATTACTTTCATCGTAAACTATCAGTGAGGTCAGGGTGCACCATAAATGGCAATGCAATATTTGTGAGGGGAGCATTTCACTTTTTAATAGCTTGCTTTTATAGTGAGTAAAAGCATACGGTTTTTGTTTTCTGTGATTAAATCTGAACAGCATCTGATAGCCTTTTTGAGGAAAAGTAATTACTGTTTTTAAGATACTCTTTAAGTATAATGGTTTTGTAGTTGCCCATCAGTATACTACTTCTCTTATTTGTCTGCAGTGTACTGTGAATGACTGTTGTTATGGACCACTGGTGGACTGCATCAAACAGTATCCTTTCCCATAAAATTTTAGGTGCACAATTGACGAGCTTAGACTGTGTGGAAGAGATGTGTCTAGCTTTAACCTGACATAAAGTTCTGCTTCACAAAACACGTTTCATACTCCTCTGTTTTACATTCAATCAGCTAGAGAGTCACTGCAGAGCTTTCTCTTACACGAACAAAAATCAGATGGACCACGGGAAGATGTCAGTTTGGTGGCTACACATTCATATGCCTGATTGAACCTCTATGGTTTTGATTAGTTGAAATGCATGTCTGGTTTTCTGTTAAGACGAGTTGACCATGCTTTAAGTGGTGGAGTTGGACTAGATGATCTCTGGAGATACCTTCCAATCTCAGCTATTTTGTTAAGTTTCATAGATAGTGTTCAACATTATGGCTTTGCTTTGTTATGAATATAAGTTTTAATTGAAATGTTTTCAGGTGCAATTCAAGTATCATTGACCGATTAGTATTTTTAAGCTCCTATCTGACATTTCAGTGCTGCTCTTTTATTTTCTCTTCTTCTTAAAGGAAATTATACTACCTGTAGTAAAAACCCTATGTAGCTTGAATTTGCAAGGATACTTTTTTGTAATGTTGAAATGGTTAATTAGAGAGCCTCAGTACGCAGTGAGTACACTGAAGAACTCCACACTATTACAGACTAGGATTACAGTTTGTTAGGAATGATCACCGAGACCCCAAATCTGCTTTAGTAAAGTACTGAAGGAGTAGCTCTTCTGTTTCAGTCTGCAGTCAAAGGAACAATTTCGAAATCATGGCCTGCTATCACTGAGCAGGCTAGTAAGGCAGATCCCTACCAAGTTCTGGAAAATCCTTGCACAAATCTCTGCATGCGGTTTGGGAGAAGATCTTGATTTCACTGTAATGTTGCAGGATAGGAAAGCTACTGTGATGTTTTGTTATGCATGAAAAACAGTACTTCTTGTACTTGTGATACATGTGATTGTCACTCCTTAAAAATATGTTCTTTCTACTAGAAATACTTGTCTGGTGTCTACTACAGTCTCAGCCCTGCTCCCATTAACAATAGCAGGATAGAGGTCTAATTTTCTTTGTATTTTGTGCTTTAAATTGTAATTTTAAATATTCATTGAGACTATCTGTAAGATTAAAAAAAGCTTTCTAAAAGTGGATTAATAGGTTACCCTTTTTAAAAGGTTATTGGTCACTAATTTTTATATCCAGAATTTTAAGATTAATATTTTGTGCATGAGCAATCTGTAGACTTCTGAAGTCTACAGATTGGCTGTAGACTTTTGAAAGTGTCATGTTTAAAAGTAATAATGACACATATGTAGAATTATGAACCATTTTTAAGAATAACTTGCCTGCAGTCTAGAAAAGACTTTTATATCCTCTTCAGATTCTGGCTCAAGTCAGTTATTGAATACATAGTGACATTGATGGGAGTAATGAGAAGTTTTTCAATTCCATTTTGGTACAGAAAAGTTTAATGCTAAGCTGTATGAGTGCATTACTGCAAGTATGTTGCTGAATTAGATATTAATTTTGAGGTGCATAAAATAGTTAAAAATCAATTTAAAGTTAAGGTTTTAAAAGCGTAATGTCTTCTGAAGGATTGCATATTGATTTTAAATATAACTATCTAATTGTATATGCATGGACTAAAGTATGAAGTCAACCTCTTTGTAAATGCCAAGAGGCTATTTTTCAGTAATAGTTCAGATGCTTACGGGAAACTAGGCTGCTAGATTGCATGAGTAGAAAATGGCTTGTGAGGTTATTTACAAGTTTTGCCCCATGGTCATTGCCATACATCAATAACAGGTATTATTATAGACTAAGTGTTTCTGCTTATGGTGCATTATAAATTCTGTTTGCAGTATTTTCTTACCTTTTTGCTGTTCTTCTGAAACTGCTGGTTGAGTTTAACATAATATGTAGTTTCAATTGATAAAAACTGTATATACATGTGAAATGATTACAAAGAATTAATTTTTTTTGCTGTTCAGCATAAAGTGTTCATACAAATTAAATAATTAACTGCAATGGTAAGGTGATCTGTAGTTTAAGTTTTCAGAAGTTATTCTAAATAGAATTTGGAACTTAACTGCATTTAACGTAAGATCTTTTACCATGATGTTCCATAGGATTCTTCTTCAAAGCTTCCAGAATAGAAGTTTGACCTCCAGAAGGATACATTAAAGATACTTAATCTGGCGACTTTTTTACATACCACTAAGAATAGCACATTGGATCAACAGCTGTCAGTGAAGTGAAAAGGTCTTCACTATAAAATGTTATTTCATCCTTCCCTGTCATTAGTTCATGCTTCTGAAAAAGCAATTAAAAGGATGTTTTTTACAATAAGATGTTTCAGATGGATGTGGTGCCTATCAATTTCAGAATATAAAGAAAAAAAATCCCAGTTTATTTCATCCTTTGCTGATTTGAAGAGTCAATACACTAGTCAGTAAAGAGCAACTTAAAAGGTATTTAACTGCAGGTTTTAAGATCACACTTTCTTTTACATTTAGAGGGAGAATAAAGAAAAAATGGAAATATTGTCCTTAATTATGCTTAATAAATATGGTCAAGTGGGTCTTAATCCTATGAAATGCATGCTCTTGATACAGTAGTCTGATTTTCATAAAGTAATAAATGCTTCTGAAAATCCCTGTAAGGATTTTTAAAACTGAGAGTTCAAATCACTGATCACTTCTGAAATGGAGGCAAAGGTCAATAAATTCTATGATGAATTACTTTACCTGTGATGTTTTTATGAAGTTGCTTCTTTTCCAAAGTAATCTTCCATTTCTTAACCTAAATGCTATCAGCGCTATTGGGCATGAGCATGAAGTCTTGCTGCGAGAAATGCTTTTGGAAAAAAATCTCTCTTTCATAGGTAAGAATCCATAGTAGAGACTAGCCAACGTATTCTTAACTTTAAAGATGTTGGTTTACCTAAGAAAAAAATAAGCCTCAACATTCCTTGTATTAGGTAGTAAAGGAAGAGTAAAAAATGATTGATGCTGTTCATGTTATCTTTTATTGATTTAGAACTGAGCAGGAACTCAGTTACCTAATACCCTTTATATACAGTACATGCACAGGCTTGCAATTAATATTTTATAGAATAAGTAGCTGAAAAAAATGCTTTAATATCTGCTGCAGTATTACTTTTGGTGTCATGAGATATTAGCCATAATCTAGACCTTATGAGACTTAGGAGGAAGCATAAGAAATATTAGCTTCAGAATGCTTTATGTATGAAAGAATTGCTAGAGAATTCACTCATTTACTTTTCTGTGCAGTTTCTGCTGAATTTTTGCCCCCTGCCTCCCAATCAATGCAAGTACTCTTTTTCACGCTCCCTGTATTTAAAGTTATTTTAAGAATTAATTAGTTGGGAAGTTATTTTCATTTTTTTCTTTTAGCCTGCAGTATGTTTCTTTTACATGAGTGCCACTGAAACAAAGATTAGTGTTTAAAGCATCCATTCTCTTAATGCAGTAGTAATCAATGACTTCTTAAACCTTGGATTCCTTATCTGATGAGACGATAGCAAAGTGAAATGCTGTCTTTTGTTAATGGTTGAGCAATGTTCTAATTTTGTGTGAATTTTCTGGTTATACCAGGAACTATGATCTCTCCTGAACCTATATCAGGTTAAGATTTTGGAAACCTTAAACAAATTTAAGAAACGAGAAGGTGTTTCAAGCTTCTAAAAATATTTGTCTGTACAATTAAGGAACAGAGTTAGTGTGCTCTTTTATACAAAAGTGAAAAAAGGACAGGAATAACTATCACATGCAAGGTTGAAAGTGACACTAGGAAAATGTGAAGTAGTAGATTTTCCTACTTGACTGTAAGAATAGATACAGGTAATAGGCTTAAGCTGTAATTGCAGAGATGATGTTGAGGTAAAATACCAAGCAGTTCTAGGAACAATAAGTATAAAACAAACTGCCAGGGAAGGTTATGGAATCACCTTCAATGGAAAATTCAAGTCTAGATTTGACACTCATCCATCAAAGCTGGTAATGAGATCAATCCTGTCACAATACAAGGGAATGGACTTAGATGACTCACTAAGGGGTCCTCAACCCAACAATTATCATTTTATTTGGCTTGTGTAAGCTTGTGCAGTATACAACTCAGATTTAAATTTTAATGTTTCATGAACTTGGATAAGCATCAATTTTGTCTTTAGAGATAAGGTCTAAGAAATCTATGCTGTCAAATCAAAACATCTAGAATGAGTTAACTCATTAGAATATGAAGATATAAAGGAGAGAGCATAATTTACTGTTTATATGTTAAGTATTTGTGTTTATTGTGGCTGTGCATTACAAGTGTTTTTCAGGTTCTAGATGTGTTGGGGTTTTGGTTTTTGTTTTTTTCTGAAAAGAAAAGCTTTTTCTAAGTATCTGCAAGATGAACCCTTCTGAATCATTCGTAATAAAACCTTTTCTTTCTGAATAACTATTTCCAAAACTGCTTGAAGAAACCTCAGGAAAACAGAAGAGATGACAGAATTTCCCATAGGTTCACAAATTCAGGCTTTGTTGTGTAAGACTTCATTCCAGTTTTGAAAATGGCTTATGACTTGCAATTCCATTACATTTTAACATGTAAGAAACAGAATTTTTGCAGTTTCCATATTAGTGTACTATTCCAGTGTACTGTCCTTCAAGAATAGTCAGGAGGTTTGTATCAGCTGTATTCACCTGTGCAGCAGAGTCTAGTACAGGAGAAGACAGCACGGTCAAAGGACACAGTGAATATAAATTGCCCCAGTATAGTATTGGAGCATGAAACAGCTTTTCGTGTTCAGGACATAATTTGACTGTTTCTAGAGCAGTTAGCTTTCGGAGCCTACAGATCAGAAGTAACACCTTCAGAGTCACCTTGAAATTGATTGGAAACCTATACACACTAATGGGGTTACATTTTATTAGTCCACTGCTCATGAGAAGCATATCATATACCCGATCTTCCCTTCAGCAAAAATACTTTGCCTGAGATTAAAGTGATCGGTAGAAGCATTCTCTCAAAACAGCTTCACACACCATACTGAAATGCCAGGAATTTCTAAGTTCTATATATAGATACATATAAATATATATTTTTTTATCTTTACCACAAATATATTAGGAAAGCTTTTAGCTATATGGGTTGGTATTGAGCTTTATCCTCCTTTGGCTCCCACCATGGTGTCCCTCAGTAGTAGCCGGGATATAAATCATGAAATCTGATCCATGTTTTCTGCTGTGATCTTAAATTTGCAGTTGCAGCTCATTCATGCACCAACAAAAGAATGTTTTGTTTCTTTGCAATATCCAGAGGCTAGTATAAGAACAATGATGTGTTAAATGGTTTGAGTGTGGATTGAGTGTGAAGTTATGGCAAAGATGAAGCTGCAGTTTTGTTGGAAATCTAAATTAATGGTCAATTTGTAGACAAACTACTTATTGGGGCTGTTTCCACATAATTTTCAAATCTGAGGATGCATAAATGTAATTGTCAAAGCTGCTGTGGGCCGGCTTTCAAAAGGTTATTAAATTATTCTCTTAATCCATGCTAGAGCTAGAAGATCTTTTGAGGTGCAGAATGCTACCTCTGTAGTTTCTGGACCAATGTGAAACATACCTGGATTGAAAAGCTAGAACATCTTTTTGATGGGATTATGTTTTAAAACAAAAATTCTTTGATGATTATGGGGAGTTTCTATAATTATTTTTTTCTTCAGAGTTATAAAGCTTCAAAACACTTGAAGAAATAGTAATGCAAAATTTATGTTCCTTCACAAGATAGACAACTCACATCAGCAATAAACATTCTTTTTAGTATATTTTCCAATGTTTATCACAAAACGTTAGGAAAAACCAAGTAAAGACATTCAAAACCAGATTTAAAACAAAAACCATGTTCTTTTTTAATCAATGAATTACTGCCAAAAGAATCTGCTGAAGAATATTAAAAGTAATGCTGATGCAGACTCCACTTCAGAGACCTTCCAAGTTGACTTATCCAACCATGTTTGTATCTGTCACGATTTTCAGTGAGGTTTTTTTTAAGGTGCATTTCCCTTAATTTGTAGTACTAGGATTTGTTAGATGTGAAATAAAAGACTGACCTGTCTATTGCTATTGCTCTTGAATGATGAACATTTCAGCTGAGACATCCTATTGTCTATTCTAGATTTTTTTAAACAATTAAGAGCAAGTGAATGTACAGCTTTCCAAAAATACTCCTGTCCTACTTTCAGAATGAGTACACTATATAAAATAATACTTCAGACTTATAGTCTTCAATAAAAAGAGTGGGAGAGTTTGCTTTTGGCACTTTTACAATATTTTGCTTTCTAAGACTGTATGTTTTTCTTGTCATTAAAATGTTACTTGGACTCAAACTGCTGACCTTTCAGGATATGCACAAAGTATTCAAAAACTGAGTTCTGAACATTGGCCATGAAACTACGGTCCTAACCTGATAAATGGATTGGAAATAAGCTACCCAACAGTGAGAATGGGCCATTAATTTTAATCAAAGGTGATGTAGAAAGGCGAATGGGATGCATGACAATGTCAACAGCCCAGTAGGTGTTAAGGGGCTACACAGCCTTACTTGTTACTAGGTAGTGCCATTAGTTAAGCCTGGGTGAAGACAGAAAGCCATGCCTGGAATTGAATGACCAGGTCACTCCAAATTCTAATGGAGAAATGGTGTTTCAGAAATATCAATGTAATGGTATCAGAAATGAAGGACAATAGTTTAAAAATATTAAGGGCTTGCTTGGGGTTTTTTTGCCCTTTTTTTTTTTTTTTTTAAGGGAGCACCCTTTGTCTTTTGTGGTTTTATTTTGCTCATTATTATTTCTTGAAATATTCAACTCTAATATCTGTAAGTAATAGAGTTGTATAATTAATGTTAGGAGAATTACTAAGTCTTTGTATGTTCTAAAATTTGATAAATTCTATAGAATCCAGAATGCAAGAGAAACTAAAATTATGGCTCCTCTCTACTTTAATAAATTCCTGGGAGAGAAGGATTTTCTTGCCTTTTTTTAAACAACTTTATGCTAACATTAAAAATAAAACCAAGAAGACGGCTACAGTATATCTACGTTTGTGGTGTTGGTAGGATTAATCTTTACGCATCCGAAGGTGGAGAGGCTCTTCTTTCAATCAGTGAATATACCTCTTTACTTTGAATATTTGGAGGTTATAAAATACTGTATGACAGCTTGAATTAATGATGTTTATAATGAAGACATAAAAATGCAGGGATGACAAAGAAGCATTTTTATATCCATGCTTCAGGTTTTCTACAAAGGTTCATTTAATTTGACACAGCGTTGCATGCATAAGAAAGATATGTATGACTGCATTAGTAATTCTTGAACTCTTATTTAAAATAAAATTAATTATGCTGCTGTCTACTTAATGGAATAGTTTTATAAACAGTAGTTCTTATTCTGTATGTACAGCTGAGGATCAGCTTCGTGCGAAGGGTTATGACAAAACACCAGACTTTATTTTAGAAGTACCAGTAGGTAAGTCTTTTAAAAGAATTTTTATAATTTTGTTTTGTGTAGAAGAGTTCATGCTAAAATATTATGGCTTCTTAAGTGAAGCATAATCTAGAATACTACAAATTAGTCTCTTCAGGAGTTACCCAATAATTTTAAGAACTTCCATTTTGTTTCAGAGAGATTTGATCAAAAGTAATGTTACTCAGTGTTTCCTCTTTAGTCTCTGCATGGTTTTATCTCATTATCAAAAAAGGAAAAAAACCTACAATAAGAAGCCCCAAATCCCTGCTCCCTCTAATGTACCCTACCAACCGTCTTTCTGAACTAAACTCTGAAATGCCTGTAATGGTCTTTTACTCCTAGACCAAATCAGTTCAAACCAGTCTTAAGAGTGTTACTATTACACCTATAGGTCATTGTATAAAGGTTTGTTGTGGTATTCCTTTGCCATCAGTTTGCATCAAAATACAACTCTGCAGTTCTTCACTGTTTTTTAAAAGCCTGAGTAGCAAGAAAGAATAAAGAATAAAAGTAGGTATAAAGGTCATAAAGTTCATCTACCTTTTCTGGTCTTGAAGTCGTGTGAGAAGATAACCAGATGACCTAGTCACTTGGTGAAGTGACAGAAGAAAAACATCCAAGTTGTTCAAATGTAAAGGATTATTAATCACCTTTTGTAAATTGACTTTTGTGCCAAAAGACTTCTGCTTTGTCTCCATAGAATGCAACACCCATCTACTTTTCTGTCTGTCAGAGAAAGTAAGAAGGCTGAAAGTACTGTGTGAAAGTCTTACACATGATTAGGTTTTTTTCTTCATATTGACAACAGCTGAAATTCTTACTGAGATAACTGATTTGTACACTAGTATAAGGAATGGAATGTGTACTATAAAATGTGCCACTATGCAGAACTGCTTGAAATGCCATCTTTCAGCACAATCACCTGTTATCCAGCAAACAACTGCGTTTATGAGAGTCTTCTGAAAAGTTTTTAAAGACTTTCCTTTAGCTGAATGATGTTTGTATACCTAATCATGTTTCCAAAAAAAGAAAAATGGTAGTGATGTTAGTAACAAAACAGAAAATACTTTTGTAACTAAAGGTCTCCGTATTTGAAACAGGGAGATTTGGCATCCTAATGACTTATGTCAAGCCACATGTGGAAAGTTTTCAGTTAATTTCTACCCCTTCACTTCCACACTTACTGTGAAGAATCTCAGGAAGCTTCAAGGACTTGAGGGGATGAGGGAACTGTTGGTTTTTACCAGGTCTAAAGCTAGCAGGGAAAATTGTGAACTTTCAGAATTATAGAATAGCTGAGGCTGGTGACCAGTAGCTCAAGCAGGTTCACCTGGAGCTGTTTGCCGAATACAATGTCCAGAAAGTTGCTGAATATCACGGAAGGAGAATCCACAACCTCTCTGGGCAACATTTGCCCGCGCTCAGTCACCCTCATAGTGAAAAAGTGGTTGCTAATGTTCAAATGGAACCTCCTGTGTTTCAGTGCCCGTTGCTTTTGATCCTGTCACTTGGCACCACTAAAAAGAGCCTGTCTCCTTCTTTTTACCACCTACCCTTCAGAAAGTTTTATACATTGATAAGATTCACCATTAACGTGCTTCTTAGGCTGATCTCTTTTTCTTTTTGTGTTAGAATAAATGCAAATGTCTAGAACAGGGTGTAATTAAACTGAAACTGATACAAATATCCATTAAAGTATTTTCTGATGTGTTTTTTAAATGCCCTTATTGTGTGTATTTGAAAGATAATTTTTACAGACACAAAACTGTTGCAAGCATGAATTATGTGGTAGATTGTGGAGTAAATAGGATGCTCCCAAACACACTCTTACAGGCTGTTGAGTTTGATTTTCAGAGTTCACTTTCTTTTTTGCTGTCACTCTAGCTGTGGAAGGACACATAATTCACTGGATAGAAAGCAAAGCCTCATTCGGTGATGAAAGTAGCCACCAAGCCTATTTGCAGGACCAGTTTTGGAGCTACTGGAACAGGTATATTTCTATTATTTTTCCTTATAGATAAATAGGATTGCATTTTTAAAAGAAGTTACTGGATAAAACACTAGTAACTCTTGTATTAAGCCACTTGGACAAAATACATGTTACTAATCTGGCATTTTGAATGTCATTTCTTAGCATGTCAAATTGGAATTATGAAATATTTGTCAAAAATTCATATCCTAATTGTTAACATGCAGCAGATACATCTGGTGATTTTGCATGACAGTGATGTTACATGACACAGAGTAAGTTACTTCGGTACAGAAGTTATATGTCAATTTTTCAGTCCCTGACTCTGAAAGAAGATTTTGCTGTAACGTTTTGGAAGGTGACAAATTTGTTAAAAAATCTTTGCAGTCTAACCAAGTGGGCTTTGTGTGTGAAGAACTTCATTGCTTATTGTCATTGCACTTAGGACAATACTGTTTCACTGGGGGTTTTTTTAATAAAGTATTTCTTTTGTATATTATCTACATTTGAAGCAGTAATAACCATTATCTTCAAGTTAAAAATGTAGTAAGTATTTGCAGGAGCGTAAGAAGGTAAATAAGTTATGCTAGACAGAATTTTTTAACATTTGGATGATATTGGTATAAGGATTTTTTCTTTTAAAGATGGTTAAAATACTTCTGCTTTATTCTTCTAAAAGTCTGTATTGTGTATATTTTTATATCTTTCCATAGTCCTATATATTTCCTCACTGGAGGATTTTTTTCCAAAAAAATCTTAAGCACAGTGCTTTATCTTCAATGCCATTTTTGTATGTGGTTGAACCCTAAGCAAGATAGTAAGTGAGGCAAATGAAGGTTTTAATAAAGGATTTTTTAGAGCATAAATTTAGAAGTTCCTCAGTGTTAACAGAAGACCATCTGAGGGATAGTGGAGAACATGGCACAAACATGTGAACATGCAACAAAAAGGGAGTGTGCTCCAACATCAGAGGCTAGTCTGGTGACCATTAGTATTTCAGCTGAATGTGAGAAATATCAAGGTGAAAATAGCTAGCATTACCTTCGGAAATACTTTAAAAGCAGATTCCATAGAAGGCAGCAGAGAAAAGGAAACCAAATCTTGAGAATAACATAATCAAAGTTTGGAATTATGCTCTGCAGCAACATTCCTGATTGACATAAGGACCTGCTCTTATTTGACAGTCCCAGAAAGCAGTGACTTGGAAAACTTGAATCACGGCAATGGAAAGCTCAGGAAGGCTGTCAGTTGTTGGATGAAGATACTACAGGAAAGTTGGAGAAAATAAGTTGTGAAACATATAAACAGAATATAAAACTTAGAAAGAAATTTGAGTACATACAATATCTAGGCAAATGGTGAGAATGATTGGAAAGATACTGATGCAATTGGTGCTGAACTGCCCATCAGTGTAAATGAAATGGGAGCAGCTCAGGCTGGGGGAAGGCCGTTAGATGTAGTGGCTGGAGTACTTTCTGAGTATAAAGGATGTGTTTGAAGGAATCCCTGATGGTATCAGAGAAAAGCAGCTCCAAGAAGTGAATTTTAAATAGACAACATGATCATAAACATACTTACTAACTTGAGATGAGGTGAAGGTTGAGTAGACAAGTAGGATGAAGTCACTGATCCATTTGTTGTTTGCAATAAAATTGCCGTTGCAAAGTTGAAGTTTCTTTCTTCTTTTTTGTGCTGAACAAAGTGTCTGTCCACATTTTGGTTTGAGCTATAAAAATGTGTAAAACATCTGAAAATAGTGTGTATCATTTGAATCTGACATTTCCAAAGGAAACTTCTCTTATGCTTTTATCAAGAAACCAAGACGTAGCTAACTTCAATTTAATTTCAACATGTACTAATTAATAATTCAACTTTAAAAATGGAGTATCTCTCACTGAGCTGTTAGTCAAGTATCTTTAATGTTGCAAAAGCTAGACTGAAATTATATGTGGATCAATAAAACATTTTGGAAGTAGTTTTGAGATTTTGCCAAATCTGTCATAGGTCTTCATACTGAAAAAAACTACAAAAATCATTGCTTCTTACATATAATGACTTTACATTCATATAAAGGAAACTAGAGCTCTCTTTAGTGAGATTTGTTACACTCTAAATCTAAAATTTAGTGATAGGTTAACCATGGAAATTAGGCAGATTTCTGTGGCCTTTCTTTAAAGAACAAATCCTGTTAATCTTAATTTTGGTACCGCTTGGCCAAACTGACAGTGTCACATCTTCCAAAATGAGCTCTGAGTTACTGTAGCTTCTAATATAATGACAATTGGGTTAATGAACACACATTGACAGATTAGGTTGCAAATAGGTTAGACAGTTAACTTTTGTTGATCTCTGAAACTGTTTATGTAAAAGGACACAAGTGTAGCTGCCCAAAATGTGAATCAATTTTGGGTTACTTAATCAGGCTATCTCTCAAGTGAGAACCAGTTCCCAATCAATTCACCACACCTTTGTGTCTCACTTCCTCTTGACAGAGAAATCATTTGGAGAAGCAGCATCAGTTCACAATAGAGGTATCATGACACTCAGCTGATGGTTCAGGATGTTGTAAACCTGATCCGTTGGTTGAACTGAAAGAAGAAATTAAATTGGAGAGAAAATCTGTAACATCGCCTGTTAGATGTGGATAGAAATACAAATTAGATACTTTGAAAGGAATGCAAGTGAGAGGTTTTCGACTTTTTCCATTCAGCTTTTTTATTGCTTCTCTAAAAATTAGGAGTCAGACTGGAAAAGTTTCTGGATTCTTTTCCCATATGTCAGAGATCTAAGATGAATTCTACTCAGAATGTGACTGAAAGCTTTGAACATAGCTGTGCTTTGTTTGCTGTTATGTGTGTATTTCATTAAATCCTGTACTCTGTGCTAACTAAATCTGTGAGTGTCTTAAATTGGTCTGTACTGACAGGAAAGAAATGGCACTTTCTCATTTAACAGAACAGCTCCCTAGATGCAGTCAACCATGTCTGTTCACCTCAGTGCAAAAGAACACCTTTTTATTACTCTGAGTTCTGCAGGGACAGCTTAGCAAGGTTTTTTATGGCTCATACATCAATGGTATTGTTAAGCAATTTTCAGTTGCAGTGGTGCACTGCAACCTCATCTTCAAATTAAAGTTCACATTAAAAATGTACAAAGTGTACCTTGTCAGTGGATTTGCACAGTTGTAATTTAAGATGTGCTTTAGATATTTGATATTTTTTTTAATAATAAAGAAACAGGAAAAAGGCAAATTTGGTCTTGCATATTCCCAGACTGACTTTGCAGAGTGATGTTTTAGAAAAAAAAGCTCTTGTATATACTGGAAAAACTTAAAATGTTTCATGTACTTACAGAATCCCTTCCCTCCTTACGTTTGTTCAGTGGCATCTACTCAGCAGACTATAGCTTTCAGTGCCACTGGGTAAATAAAACAACTGCATGTGCAAAATATAATTGCTTTGTGCACATGTAGTAGATACCATAGTTTTCGTTGTTCACTGGTCTACATTGGTGTATATCTTGTAACCACAGGAATAAAAACTGTTGAATAGCCAGTGTGACCAAAGGTAATTTGGAGAACATAAACAGAAAGTTACACAGATTGCACTTTAAAACAGGATCTGTGAACATGTTGTAAATTATTTTAGGGTTTAGATGAATGTTGTTGTCTTTTTTTTTTTTTTTTTGCTGTAGTGTCTAATTTTTAAATTTTTTTTCTAACTTGGAGTCCTGGCTGTAAAAGTCTGTTAGTCAGAGCTGATAGGCATGACTGCTGTTTTCTAAGAAGGATATAGAGATCAGCAACACTCAGTTCAAATAGTAATTAGCGGGTGCACTGTCAGTGACTTGCTGTAAGAAGATATAAACTTCAATACAGCAATTTACATTTTCTGTCTTCTGCAAGCATGGCTAAGGCATATGTACATTCTGGAATGTAATTTCTAGGGAGTCCCAGGAGAAAGCTTGACGTCGTTATTAGCTAAAGAAACTTTACTATATGTGAGTAAGACTGTAGGAAAATGTCATATTTGACATTGATATTAAAGGCAATTTCACATAGTGAAAGTGAAGCATTTCATCTTCTCTTTGAATAAAAATGATAAGTCATCTCTGCACTAAAATCCTTCCCTCATTTGCTTGCATTCTAAATGTTGTTAGTCCTTCTGCTTCTGTTGTTAGTGCTTCTGCTTTTTTGAAAAAATAAATAAAGGCAAGTTTCCCATAAGTAATTTTAAAACAGTAACCACACTTTTTGGAAGCCTAAATTCATGATTCAGTGTCTTGTTAATTAAGATATTATGTCTGATCTTGAGATTTTAGTTTAAAACTAAGTCATAGTAAAATTATCATAGAGTCCTGTAGATTAAAAAGGGTATTTATTTAAGTGCAAACAGAAATGATGCAAAACATTGTATTTCAGTCACAATCACAGATGATGTGTTCTTGGGTTTTTTGAGAAGAGAATTCAAATTCATTTGCAGTTGACTATGAGTTATATATGAGCAAGGGCTGAATTAGAACATCAGAATGATAGACATTTTTTGCTGCTCAGCTCTTTAAAATGGTTTGACATGTTACTGTGAAGACTGAAGTAATAATTGTTGTCTGATTGTAGGTGGTAGGGGAAGAGGGAATTATGCTGTGGATTTATAGATCTCTGTTTTATTAACAAGTTCAGTATTCTTTAGTTGCAGATGGTTTAAAAAGTTGTACTGGTGAGTTGAAAGCCGGTGTAACAACTAAACTTGGAGGAAACCTTGGGAGTTGCATTTGTCAAGTGGCAAGGAAAACTGTTCATGCATACCCGGTATCCAAAGCTTCATTGGCAGCCCAAACATAAAGAACTGAAAGGTCATTCTTCTTCTTGCAGTATGATGGCTTGTTGACATATTTTGACATGCTGGTACAATACTGAAAGGTTTTGACGTTACTGCAACACTGAGGGACTGAGGGTTTGTTTAGCTATCTAATACTTGTGGATTTTCACACATGCAGGGTTTTGCTTTGCTCCTTTTTCTCTCCCTCCTGGCTCCACTTGAATTAGTAAATTATTCTTAATAAAAAATGGATGTAGATAGAAGAGAGAGTTTATGATGATTTTTACCACTTAGGACTATGTATTAGTTTCTTCAAAAGTAATTCACTTTTTTAAAGTGAATTAGTATTCCAACTTGCTAACCTTAGTAGCACTGAGTAAGGTACATTTATTTATAGACAAGAAGAGAACCAAAAGCAGTGAAGAGTGCCATTTGCTACTGGTTTACTGATGTAGTAGTTTACTTTGTGAAGATGGTAAAGTTCTGTGTTCTTCTGCAAGATAAACAGATACATGTGTACACTCAGACATGAATAAATATATACACATTGTGGTATCTTGACCTTGGCAGGACGCCAGGTGCCCATCCAGCCTCTCTATCACTCGCTTTCCCAGTTGGACAGGGTAGAGAGTAAGATGGAAAACAACTCATGGGTTGCGGTAAGGCACTTTATTAAAGCAGAAGCAAAGCAAAAGCTTGCGTTTGCAAAAGCGAAGCAAAAGATAACACAGTTTATTCTCTACTTCCCATGAGCAGCGATGGTCAGCCACTCCTGAGCAGCAGGGTTTCAGCACACGTGATGGTTCCACAGCAGGCAGCCACTGGAGACAAAGAATGCCTGCCTTCCTGCTCCGTGCCTTAGCTGTTAAATCTGAGCTAACATCATATGGTCTGGAATAGCCCTTTGGTTAGTTTGGGTCAGCTGGCCTACTTGTGTCCCCTCTCAGGATCTTGCCCTTGATTGAGGAAGGAATGTCACAGTGCTGATGCTGTGCTCAGCAGTAGCCAAAACACGGGTGTGTTATCAACACCCTTCTAGCTGCCAATGCAAAGCACAGCACTGTGAGGGCTGCTGTGGGGAAATGAACTCCAGCTCAGCCAGACCCAATACACATGTATGTAGGCATTCCTCTGCACTTCACAAATGTTCTAGATATATTTAACTGATTTCCAAAAGCATTTGACATTAATTGTTTTTATATTTATTTAATGACACATGATCATTATGAAAATCAACATGTAGTTAATGAAAAATGTACTTTTTACTCTAGCTCAAAAGTAATGTTTTTAGATTTTACCAGTCACGCTGTCTTTAACAATGAGCATGAAGACATTTTCATTAAGACCATGGCATTGCTATAATGTTAATTGTTTTGCTGAACGTTGAGGTTGTTTGATTTTGTATCAAAACTAATTTTTGTCAAAGCAAAGAAAGAACAGACCACGTTCTATTCATATTAACATTTATATTTGAATGACTGATATTAAAGTATATCTTTTCATTCATTGTTCTCCTTAGATACTGTATTTAATACGGACATGAAACTGGAATTTTGATTATACTTCTATTACATAAGCATCTTACACTGCTAGATGGTTACATTCTTAACCTAAAAACCAGTCAATGAAACAGTATATATCTTTGTTTAAATTATTTTTCCCTTATATTTTTCTGCACTGTCTTAAAGATTCTCGTGTCACAGGAGACTCATGTAGTGTAGATAGAACATTTTCAGCTTCCTTCCACATTACTGCAAGGCTTCAGCTCCAATTTTCCTGGTATTTCTCATTTAGATTAGACAAGCATCTAAGTTTATGTACGATAAGAGCTGACAGCAGAGATCCTGCTATGCTTGCCAAAGGCCTGGTTGCAGACACTCCACTATGTCAGAGAATGTCAACCCCCCACAGACCTTACCTTTCAGAATTCCTTGTAATTTTTAATTGACATTTACATCTGACAATTTCAATGTATTTCATAGTGTTGAGTTTTTATCTACCTACTAATAGTTAAAACCAAACCAAAGCAAAAGAATCCCTTCCTGTAAACTATGATATCATGTATTTTTTAATTAACAAGGTCAAGCTGCTGGGCTGAAACTCAAGAATGAGCAACTCCCCCTTCCTTCTTGTAACTCTGTAGGTGCTAGTCTAATCCACTTCAAATGGCAATTGAGGAGGGGAGTAGGAGTATAAAGTGAAATTCAACTGTTAGTACTAATGTACATAAGTATACACTATGCATCATGCACAGAAAGGATATGGAGATTCTGAGGAAGCATTAAGAATAGAGATTTTCCTTTGAGTCAGGTACTTGAAAATTGAAAGTGGTACCTCCATGTGATGTACGCATGTTAACAGCATAGTATTGTAAATATAGTAAAGCTGACAAGTATGTCATTTAGCTGCATGTTGCAGTGTGTTGTGCTTCCTTGCCTTCAGAAATCTCAAGTTTTCATTTGGGTTAAAATGCTAAAAGCCTAATAAATTAGTATGAACATAATTATCCATCTATTAGAAGTTAGAATGAAGGACTACAGTTGATCATAAATGTCACAAAGCAAAAAAAGTAGAAGCAGAATTTTGTCACAAATAATGCTGCTTTTCTTCTAATTAGTTAATTTACATTTTGCAAATTAAGGGCAAAATGCAGACAGAAGATAATCTAGTAGCATATCATAGCTTTACTGACCTGTATTTGTATATGCCAAATTTAAGTTAATTAGAAATGTAGATGCTGTTTGTTTTATCTGTCAGAAAGCTCATGTTAAAAAAAAATCTAGACCCACTTTTTCCCCCAACATTTATCATCTAAATAATAGTCTTGCCAAGATGGCAGCCTCATAATAAACTCTTTTCAGTGGAGTGATGGGTAATGAAGCTTGCTTGTGAAGGCAGCGAAAAATGTTGTCTAGCCAAATGTGTGAATATGATGGCTAGAGAATCAGTGGACTTTCTCAGTCATCAATCTTTTTAGTAGCCTCTTATGCATCTGAATATTTTGATAGATGATCTAATAATTGAGTTATCTATCTTTCTAACTATCAGAGTTGCATAAAAATTATTCTCACATGCTATTGAATATTATATATATTGGGCATCCAGTGAATTTTTCAAAAAATGTCCAAGAGACAGAGGAATTTTGTTTGTCTTAAGCAGCCTTCAATATATTAAATGATAAATTACTACATATAGAATACAAAACTATATGTACTAATATAAGGAAAGAAAGTAAACAATGTCAATAGCTGATTCCAGATAAGACTCAGTAAATAAAGCACTTAAAACCATGAGACTGGTGGGGTTAGTGCACAATCTAAGAAATTTAAAGTATAAAATCAGTAGATTCAATAGTTCCTGGGCAGTTAATGGACAGGAATCACATTTCCACACAGTTGCACAAATTCCTTGTGTCTAGGAAATCTTGGCTTAGGCAAAAAGAAATACAGCATCGCAATGGAGTACCAAGTTACTGTTTAGGCTCTCTGAGAGAAGTTTCTTTTGATTAAAGATGAGACTGAAATGTATATATTGAAATGCATACATTTTGTTTATTCCGAGCAATGGTACAGTATGGATTTGTGTTTCCAGAGCACAAGAATCTGCTTTCCTAGGTCACCAATCTTGCATTAATGTAGGCACTCAGGGTATTTGGATAATTTCCATTAAGCACATCATCTTACTTTAGGGTGTGTCCTACTAGAGCTTCTGAGTAGCAGAGCAAAATGAATGTTGGTGTTGGTGTATTTTTTTAAACATTACAGTTCAAATGGACATTATATCATTCTTCACTTCGAATGAATTTCTGGTCAGGTAAAAATTATTTTATCAATAAGAAAAATATTATTGCATTAAGAGGATTTTTAATTCAAATGTATTTTTTTCACCTTGGTGTCATCACTTTACACTTGGTGTCATCAATTACATAATTTTATAGAGATTATAAAATTTTCCTTCTTGTAAATTTTTGAAAACTATGTGATGTGGGCTAATTTTTTTGATTTATTTTCATTTTTTAGTTTGCTTGTTTCATAACTACAGCAAGGTATAAACAAGTATGTTTGATGAATAGTTCTCCAGTTAGCAAAGGGGCTTTTTTTTCTCTATTCAGAACTGGAGTGACCAGGGTACTTTCCTGAGGATATCAAAAAGTTGCTCCTCATTGCAGAATTTTAATGGAAAAGTATCTG
Organism: Cephalopterus ornatus; assembly: GCA_013396775.1. Classification (NCBI taxonomy): domain Eukaryota; kingdom Metazoa; phylum Chordata; class Aves; order Passeriformes; family Cotingidae; genus Cephalopterus; species Cephalopterus ornatus. Next base: position 246,527 of record VZRE01014649.1, read on the forward strand.
AGGGATTTGCTTTATAATTACTACCTGCTTAAAGGAGAATGAGAAAGATGTATTTCAAGAACTTGCATGTTATCATCATTTGACAATACTTCATGAAATTATCATTGGGCCTCATTGGACCTTGGTTCTACACGGATCTGCAAATTTAACAAACTGTTGTCTGTCTCACTGGCAGTGATTGTAACTCTCATGCTAAGTAAGCAGAGTTCTTGATGTTTAATAGTTCTTGCTAACCATGCATAATTAGTTTGATTCTGTTTGGGTATACTTAAAGCAAGTCACTGAGCAAAGATTACTTGAGTATCAAAAGTGTAAAAGCTTACAATAAAATTTGGCTCTGAAGTTCAACATTCATCTTGAAATACTGCATCCCACTGAAACCGTCTAAATTTTTGTTTTCAGTAATGTTCACATTGATTTCATACAATTTTAAGTTACATAAGAGTAATTTTACGGAAGTATAATTTAAAACTAGAAGTAAGGCAGTAGGAAACAAATAACAAAAAAAGGTTAAATTATTCTCTTTCATTACTTGGGGAGTTGTAATATGAGAAAGCTAAAATTGCTTCTGAGTATACAAATTCATAAGCAATTAACTGAAATTGATCGAAGGCAGTGTTTGATTTTCCTTACTGTATGTGGCTTCTTCTGACCTTAAGTAAATTGGCAGTTATTCTACTTAGCATTTGTAACATCTCTGCTAGAGAACAGATCAAGCTCCTGTGTATACACAGTGTGTTATAAACACGTATATATTTAGGAAAGAGGTCTTCATTTCCGTCTCCTAATCACAATAGTAAGCATCTGTGTCCGCTCTTGTCATTTGATTAGCATGCTCTCATCCATCACTAGTCTTTGATATGAGCATCAAGAAATCATGTCCTTTTGTTTTAAATGATAAATGTGCCTTTTTCATGAATACTTACAGATATTCCAAGATTTAAATCTGAATTGTCAAAGTGTAACAGCGCAACTTCTCTGATGTGTGGCATTATTAGTGAAATAAAGAACTTTTAATTTTTTACAGATAGGCCTTAAAATATTAACACTACAAGGCTGATTTAGTTGTGATGCTGAAAAATTTTTCTTTTATCCACTGCTTTTTCAAGATGGATTGTTTATCAACAATACACAATCAGCTGCATGAGAGCATCTGCGGACATTCCTATTTACATGTTCCAGGACTGTCTCTTCATGTTTCATTATTTAGGTCTGATGTCTAGTTAGCTCTTATCAAAACTAATGCCATCTGAAGTACCAGGCTTCCGGTGGTCACACAACCAACATGAAATTCTCTTCAGTCTGACTAATATTATTAAAGACAGTATCTCTTTAAACCTGGGCTTTGTTTCAGTGTCTAGATCAATTACATCTTATGAATTTGTTTCAGTGAAGGATTCCCTGCTTGTTTGAATAGATTAAATAAATCTCAAATTATATTCTGCACACTTTAAAGTTTAAAAACTAGTGAAAATACAAGTGTTTAGACTAAAGCTTTGCTACCATTCTTCCTATGCCTTGATGCTAAGGCAGAAAGAGCTGCCATATGGCTGGCTTCTCATTGTTGCAATAGTGAGTAAGTTAAAATGTTTTAGAAGACAGACACCTAGATCGGATTGTATCAACTGTTTTTTCATCTATTTGTAGCAAAAAATTGAATGTGTCAGGAAAATAGGCAAGTTAATTTTCATTCCTACAGAAGGCAACTGTTGCTTGAAATCTCTGGAATCACTTACACAGAACATTTTTTCCTGTATTTCTTTTCTGCTGCCTTATTTATGGTGTTCCAAGTATATCATGGTTGAATCAATTTCATGTTCTACGTGCTGAAATGCTGAAATTGAGTCTTTGAAATTTACCATTTCAAGATATTGCAATTTATAATCTCTGAAATTTACAAAATAGTTCAGAGAAGAATTTAGTGGGGGATCTCACAACATGATTTAAGGGCCCATGATCAGTTTATAATTGCAATATTTGGTAATATCATATATACAAGATACTGCAATATTTAGGATTTTTTCAATTTTTTATTGTTGCCTGCCTCAGAGATTTGACCATAACATTTTTTGTATAGTCAAGTTGATTTGATTCCAAGCTTGTTTAAGTTATAAAATCATGATGACATTATTTATATCTCTTTATTTGAAAAGTGCTATTTATTTTAAAATAATGAAAATTGTATATATTTCAAGCTCTGTATAGAAGAATAGTTTTGAAAGTCCCTCCTCATTTATTTGTTTCAAAAGGAGAAATATTTTGTGTCCTTTGCAACACAGCCCAACAAATGAAGTGAGATTTTCTGGCATACAAAGGATGTCTGTGAGTTTTTGAGACACTGAAGCTGTAACCTAACTTGAAGAAGACAATCATGGCAGTGAGCTTCTGTTCAGAGTTAATCAGCTGCAGAATTTGTAAACTGCATATGTGTCAAAGTTGAAAATGTTAGCACTCTGATAGAAACTTGAAAAGGTTAGACCTGATAAAAGCCATCAGCAGTTAAAGAAGGTGATTTATGGGAATGTAATGGCACAAAATGCCTCATTTATCACTCATATATAGATAGGTTAAGGTTTCTGTGTCATACTTTAAAAACTTGACCACTTAAAATTGTCAAAATAGGTAGTTAATTACCCATCATACATTTCAGTTCAAATTTCCTTTACTCAAATTTTGGTGATTTTACTGTTTTGCTTCTCGTATGGTTCTTTTCAAAGTCATTCATATTTCATATTTATTTCATATTTGTTTCAAATGGTATGCTCAGTGCTCTGTTAGAACTTTTATTAGGTAAAGCTGTTGATTTGAATGCTGTCCAAATCTTTCGTTGATTTACAATTTGATTCAGCCTAACTGTAAGGAAAATAACTGAAGGTTTCATTTTCCTCTGTTCTATACCACTAAGTCTCATCAAGAGTTTACAGCTTTCTAATTTAATCCTTACATTTCCTCTCCAAACTGAAATATGAGATTTAAAAGCAAATCCATCAATTGGTTTCCAGTTCCAGTCACTTAAGTTACTGTTTATCCCCATGCAAATTAAATTTAATCCAAAACTACCAGTACTGTTAAATGATCCTAAAACAAAATAAAAATGTTAAGAAAAATGCACAGTAGTATGCTGTCTTTGATATGAGGATAGCAGCAAGCAAATACTCTAGGTTTGAGGCTGACTGGTTTTATTTTAACTGTCCACACTGCACACATGGATAAATACTCATTAGGGAATTATCTTCAAGAACGTATTTTTAAAATAAAAAAACTAAAGACATTGCATTAATACTAAAATACAGGTTCAGCTGCCAAAAAAAAAAAAGTGTGATAAGAAAGTTTTTAAGTATTTCTCTTTATCTACTTATCCTTTTTAAACTACTTCATCCTCCTATTTCTTGATCTTACACAGAATAGCCTGAACAGAATAATTTTAATTTTTAGTATAAAAAAACTTACCTTTTTGTTAGCTTTCACAATTTATGGCCCCAACTGTATAGCATTCTGTTTGTTCAGCGATGACCTTCCAGGTTCGATTTAAAAAGAAGTCAGAAGCATTTGTCATGTCTGCTCGATCTTGTCCAGAGGTACCTATTGTAATTATAAAGGACTAATAAGGTTGTTTGTAATATAACAGTCTGACAACCCTAAAAAATCTTCTGGAGAGCAACTTCTCTCTTTTTTTTCCTATATTTTCTTTCCTAAGGAAAAAAAAATCTCTTCTTGCTTTCTTGTGCACTGCATCTTTTCTAATTTAGATGAGAAAACATAAAGAACTTAGACCTTGAAAAACTTAACTTAGTTTTAAAAGATAAGCTGTATAATTTGCTCAATTTTAATACCTTTTGGAAATAGTAATAATGTGGCTATAGTACAGTTGCACCATATATAATTGGTGTATATAGAAGTGATGATGATGTACTTAAAAACGAATTCCTTTCGCTGTTTAACAGAAGAAACCCACTTATTACTGTATCTGTTGCAAAAATATGTGATACATTAATATAGTGATCTCTCTTAGAAAAAAATCCAAATTAAAAAAAATCCTGTTTATTCTATTACAAGCATCATTAAAGTACTGCTGTAAGTGGGTGTTATTATAGTGGTATTTTTCATTACATGTCAGGTTTTTTGCAATTGACTTATGATCATTTTTCCCTTCATATGCCTTTGTCTTGCTTCCTCTCTTCTCTTTGCTCTCCTATTTCGTCAGCACCCAGCAATACCACATGTTTTTTCTTAGGCATCTGTATAATGTAAACAAAAACCCAGTGAAATTTGAATGTTCGACAGAAATGTTTACCTCTCTTGTATGGTACGTAACAACACTGTAGTACTGTCAGGCTACCATACATCATTCAAATACTCTTAGATGGCAAAGGCAAAATCTTGACAATTTGGTAATCTCACCATGTGATTTCAAGAATGCTTTTTTTCATATCTACAATTGAGACAAATTTATGTTGTATGTATTTATGGTTGTTAAACTCAAAATTGTCTCATTTCATTAATTTTTAACATTGTGCTCTCTTAATGACTATGAAGAAATGTATTAAAATGCCTTAATTATAGGGCTAGAAGAAGAGAAAGCACAAGTCTTTTTAGCATATGATCTTTCAATTGTTCACTAAAGGATAAAGAGGGCATTCAAGCGTGGTTTAGATAACTGTCAGCAATAATAAAATGCAAGGTAGTTTGTAGAGCCTTTAAAGACCTTTCGAGGAAATAGATTTAATTAAAAAACAATAAAATGGACTTTTCATTTCAAAGAAATCCAAAATGTTATAAAATTGCACATCCTACTGTATTAAGAGTAATGTATGTTTCCAAGGATGAGGAAAAATAACTGAAAATACTCTGCAGACTACACAGCAGTGATTGCTTTATCTTGTGTGTGTTTATGTATGTTCTTCAGCTTTTAAAACAGACTATGAATAGCATATTAGAGATATTTCATGTTTTCTAAACTATGTGATTTTACCTATTTGGGGTTTTTTAGTTTTAGCTTTTAACAAGGATAGTTTTTAAAAAAATACACTTAGCTTCTTAATTTAAAATTATGTGCTCACGATTACCCTCAGAACAATAGAACTGCCATACTGGCAGAAGTTCAGTTGCCTATTTCATAGAGTCTGTAGGTTCCTACTCTTTATAGGTGTCTGTCTTATATACTGTGAAAATACATTTTGAAGTATATTTCTGCTTTTTTCTTTTCACAGAATCAAAAATCACATTTGCTAGTAATGTTCTTGGTTGTATGGTGTGTTGAAAAGTTTATTTAAGCACTTGTTCTGCATTATTGAGTTATACTGCTTCTGGCAAACTAGGAGCAACTTAAGTTGCATGTGATCAGCAGTGGTTTATAAACAACACTGACTGCTGTCTTTTTAGAGTAGCTTGCACCCTTGCTTAGCCTCGTGCTTTCCCGGGGGTATTTTTGTATGTTGTTTTCTCTCACCCTGCTGCATATACATCGGTTGGTTTGTTGTAGCCAAGTACCAAATGAACCTGTAAGCAAGTTGTCTTTGTGTAGCAAGGATTTTTACAGATAAATCAACTTCACCAAACTGCATTTTCAGCAAATGCTAAAATTCTATCAATTTTTTAGTTGTAATTCCTGGCCCAAGTACATTATAAAACTTGTTCATAATGAAAATGTGACTTTAATATTTAGGATCTTGCTATATCCTCTAGTGAATTAAGTTTGGATTGTTAATCCTTATCAGCGTTCGCTTTGTCACTGACTGATCATAGAAATGGAAAACATCCTTGTTCTTGGAGTTGTGTGTTTTTCTTTTTAGAAAAATAAGGGTTTGTGTTCTGCTTGCTCACATGCCTTGAACTGGAGCACAAATTAATAGCATGGCTTCTGTGAAATACACTGGGCAATGGCCATGTGAAAAAGATAGCTAAGATGCTGCTGAAAATGTACAAATATCTGGCATTGTTTTGCATAAAAATGCCTCACTGTTTTTTCCATTGCTGGGCTTCCTGAGGCTTGAGGACTCAGAACTGCCCCAACTGCAACAGATGTGCATGGTTAGCTTTGGCAGCCTTTCTGTGTGTAGTGTCCTTGGTTTTGAGAAAGAAGTTCCTCACATCATCCTGTCATTAAACTCCTTTCTGTTTTCAGCCAGTTGTGTCCCTTTTGTTCCATTAAACCCTCCTGGTGTGGTAGGGCTATTAAGTGTGATAATGTTTCTGTAGAATATGCTCTACTATGTGATACTCTCTAATCTGAAATTTATGATCTCCTGCAGTATCATTAGTTTTGATCACTTCTCTTGGGTTTGCAAGTTCAGTAGCAGCTCAAGTCAGATATGAAGTCTGCTTCCTTTCCCTTTCTACTAGTCATTTGTTTTCTGCTTACCAAAGATTTGTGTAGTTGGGGTTTTATGACTTGCTTACCAGAGATGACTGTTTCAGTAAAGACTTCTGTACACTTTGGTAAACATACTGAGTTCACACTGAGTAAAACTTACTACCATACAGTATTTTAATTTTGGCACAGTAATTTTTACTTTTTCATGTGATATTTTTTTGTTAAAAATCAGATTTTTATTGGTTTTTCCTCTGTTAAAATTCACATTTCCTATATCTGAAGACCTCTCCTTACTGGTGATAATACTTTGTTAAAAACAGTAAACTTTCTGTATCATTTCACTACTTTAAAATGTAACATTCAAGAGAGAAATGTGCATTGTTGGAGAGCTAAAAGCTTAATCTTCCGGTAGGGCAGACTAGCTTCTTATGTAATTGCCTAATAGTTGGCACATCTAGCCTCAATACAAGCTGAGGCTTTCATGATGCAAATAGTAAGATGACCAAGGTAGAATAATGATCTTCATTTACACTGTTATGTATAACGTTTCTTAGTAACTGATTGTCAGGCGTTTGTCTCTGGACAACGGACGGGATAAGCAATAATAGCCATAAATGTAGCTCTGAATCTGATCCATCATTGATCTCTTTTGTATTCTCAAGCAAATTACTTGTTGCTTCTATATTTGAAATTCACTACCAGTAAAAGCCTGATATTGCATAAAGATATTGCAAGGTCAAACTTGTTTTTTTTAAAACTCAAGGTAAAAGACACTACAGATAGAGATATATGAATATGCTCTGTTAGGAAAAATCTCTATTCTTAGCAAAAGTATTCTTATTCTATTAGCAAAAGTATAAACCTAAGAACAGATCTTCTCATAATTCTCGTTTTCTTATCACCATTTATAGCATGTCAAGGAAGAGAAAGAGAATCCGGAAGTACTGCCTGTGCTTTGGCATAAAACATTACAAAAACAACATAAAGTTCCAGATGTTTTTGGCTTGTGTTAAGAAGATAAAGGATAGGATTCTAGGAAAAACACTAATCATGTCAAACTACCACTCAAATCATGCTTCTCTGCAAAATGTCCAGGGGTACAAGTTCATAGAGAATGGTCTGTGTTCTCACTATTACAGAGAAGACTTTCCCAGTTGTAAAAGCACACCATACTATCTTTTGTGTCCTTTGTTTTTCTGCCCCTTCTCTGTAAAATCATCATGTGGAGCTCTGAGAATTAATACCCTTACTTGTAGATTTATTTTTTTTATTTAATCACCACAGGAACAATAAGATGTGATGTAATAAGGCATTATAACCCTTAGCCTGCTCAGGCTCTGCTCCCTCCTTGGCTTAAATAGACCTCAGATTTAGGCTCGGTCTATGGAATTGGCTCAGTGGGAGAATCCCCTTCATGTGCAAATCTCAAGAAAATGTCTGCATCATAATGTAGATCTGACCTCAGAATACATATATATGTGTATGAGTTTATGTATATATGAATTACATAGATGGAACTAAAATACGAAATCTAAACATAATGCTGTAATCTTATAATACCTTTTTACTTAACATAATACTTTTTGTGCGTATCAATAAAATAATAGTTTAAAATTGTGCCTTGCTGTTGATATATTTCTTGTACTTCTTCTATAATATTCTCTCCCTCATTTTGTTGTGATAGACAAGTGAATGTGTGTGAACTGAAACTTTTTTAAAGAACAAAATGTGTTAAGACACTTTAGTTGCAGAGAAGATGAAAAAAAAGTTGTTAACATCATGTGATGTTGTTTTACCTGTTGAGAAATATACTGTGCTTCATAAGTCTTTCCTATGGCATGAGGAAATTTTTTTACAACGTTGCTTTCAGTAGCTCACACTGTCTGTTTTAAAGTATTAATTAATCAGATTTTATTAGAGCCCACTGAGTTTTGCATAATTAAAATTGTAGCAACAGCTAAATGGTATGAGATGTGGAATGCAGAATATTTGCTTTGCCAAATGTTCTTCTCTGGGGTTTCAGAGAAGTAGCAGAGAAGTGGAAGAAACTTGAAAGTCAAGTCTGACCAAAAGAAAAAAAAAATTAATTTAGGTGTGTATTTACCTTTGTATAAAATATAAAAGTTAAGAATAATAGCTTTTTCTGTTATGTTGTTCTCATGCAGCAGCAATAGTGTTACATGTAGAGTTTCTGCAGTGGTTGCTAATTTTAAAATGCGAAGCTGTAGGATTGCAGTAATGTATAACTGTAGACTGGTTTCCATACCCCTGCAAGTTAAAGGTTTCAGATATATTATGAGAAAAGTTGTTTATTGTCTAAATGCATGTAACTAAAAACATCATCATTGCATTTATACATCATGTGGCCATCATGGCATCTACTAATCTGTCCAGCAGAGGTTTAGTTCTCTTTGAAATCAGTGGAAAAAATTGTGCTGTCCTAGGTGCAAGGAAGAATAAAGCTGCCATCAGTACTGGTTTTGATCTGTGTAATGATTTGGTCCTTTGGATTAAGTGATTAGATAGAGCATGAGATTCATGATTGTACTGAGAGTAACTTGCAGCAAATCCAAACAAGGGCCACAAAGACAAAGAAGGCATTGGACTATTTTTAGTATGAAGAGAGACTGGGAGAGCTCCAGCTGTTTAGCATGGAGAAGAGCAGAATCAGGGGGCGATCTTACCAATGTACATAAATACCTGAAGGGAAGGAGTGAAAATATGGAAGCTAGGATCTTCTTAGTGGTGCTCAGTGAGGGGACAGGAGTCTATGGACACAGACTGAAATACAAAAGAATCTACTGAAATGTTAGAAAAACCTTTTTTTTGTTGTGAAGGTTGTCAAACCCTGGAGCACTCTGTCCAGAGAGGTTGCGCAGTCTCTGTCCTTGTACATATTAAAAGCCCAACTGGACAAAGCCCTGAGCAACCATCTGTAGTTCACCCTGTCTAGCAGGACTAGACAATCTCTAAAGATCCCTTCTTACCTCAACTCTTCAGTTTTTCTGTGTTATTTTATTTATCATTTGTTTTTTCTGTACTACTTTTTTTTCAAAGTCATAGAGGAATCAAGTTCAAAATAAGTGGGAGAAAGGGAAATCTTAAGAGCTTTATTGCAGTAGATGGCTGCTATTACATTTAATGTTAGTTTTCCTAAGTTAGATTTCCTAGTTTTCTTCAGTTTGAAGAATGAGAGAGAAAACTAGGCTGAAGAAAATGAGGAAGATATTTTATCTATCTGTAAACGTTCTCCTGAAAACTAACGATGAACACAAAACATCACTATAATACCAAAAACTAAAATAATAACTTAAACTGAAAATTATGAAAGAATAATGTAAGGAAAGTAGTAAGAGGAAAGTTTTTATAAATCCTGTTGGTCTGGAGCTTGGGGATCAGTTCAGAGAAGAGTACACAAATGTAGACTTAAAAAGTTAGCAGTAACTGCCAACAGATCCTAATATGTTAAAGGTTGTAATCTTCTGAAAGAAGTTGGTTGGCTTTCCTGTTGGCCCTGCTATCAACTTTAACCTCCAACCTTCTCCGGCATGTATCACTACAAATAAAACTGCTGAGGTTTGACAAGAGGATATAAAGTCACTAGGCCATCGCACAGAGATCTCTACATGATTTTCTTTAACCTAAAGCTTAAATGAACACTGCTTTAAGTCAGGGTTTTTAATAAGAAGTCATAAACATTCACTCATATCACTTTAGTTTTAATAATTACTGTTTTAACAGAGAAGAGAAGAAATATACATAGTAAATTATGTTTGACAACTGGAATTTCATGGTTTTGTTATTGGTTGTCTTTGACTATTACATGAATTGCTGTTCTTCATTTTAATGTATACTTTTTCATGCAAGCTGCATATGATACCAATATAAACATGGCATTTGTGTACAGTGTTATAAATGAATTTTTAGCTCTTGATTAAGGCAAACCAGATGACAAAAATAACTTACGTGTTTGTATTTACCAATGTCAGAATAATAATCTTTAGATCTGTAGTCACCTATTATGATTTTGGCTTTTCTTTTGCTGTGATTTTTATGTGACTTTACACAATACCTTTTAACAACAGGGGCACTATGCAGGCGATAACTACTAAGTTTTCCTTAATTATTCCACTCCTTCAAGCTATACAGTGTTTTCATTTTGCCAGGGAGCAGCCATCCACAATATTACTGAATCACAGAATGAGTATTATTGATATATATCATTAACAGTATTAATTCTTGCAGATTCCCTATTCTCATAAGCAACTGACTTCTGAACACAGACTGCACTTTACTGAAACTGTATTATGATCCTAAAATAACATTTCTTTCCAGTTCAAAACCATACCAATTCAGAATTAGGTTTTCTGTTTTGTAGATTGTTATTTGTGTGACAACTTTTGTGGTGATGTTCATGCTTTTTATTTCTTGTAGATTGTCATCTTTTTCACTCACTCATGTTTTCTTTCAGAGCACTTACTTTAGGGACTGTAAAAGCAGTCTCTTCTTTCTGAAGTCCTTCCTTTCTGTGCTCAGGTTCTGTTCCTTGTATGAGCTCTTCATACGTTCATCTCTCAACAGGAACACTCTTTATTTGATGAGGTACACGGATCTTCCATTATTGGTTATGCTTCAACGGCTTTTTAAGCTTCCTTCACAAACATAACTAGCAGATACCGGGGAGCACCCTTTTTTTTCTTTTCCTAAATAGTTTGTCACACACTAGTCAGGTCTCAGTAGGCCATGCATCTTGCCTTTCTGCTGATTCCACCTTGCTAAAATATTTAATCGGTTTTCATCTATAATTTAATGAATATAAGCTTATTACATAACTACTTTGCTGTTGTAGATGAAATATGCTATTGTCTGTTACCTGGGCCTGTGTTTTTCATCTGTACTTGGACTGTATCTAAGTGGTCTGTAGAAAGTAGTTAGGGAAAACAAGCCTTCTGTATGTCAGTTTACATTCATTAAATGTATACAGGAAACCTGCTAGGCATTCACATGTTGCGAGAGAGAAATACTGGCCTACACACTTGTCCTGGTGGAATGAATAGCAGGCTTCACTTAGATTTCTGGTGCTGTTTGTATCTAACTGTGGATGTTGCTGTTTGTCAAACTGTACAGTACGTAAATTTTGGAATTTAGGTATTCCTGAAAGAATGAGGACTGATTGAATAGGATTAAGGGGAAGGTATTAAAAAACTAAATGTAATTTAGTTATTTCTTTCTTTCAGCAGGACTTTAGACTGCATGAGTAAGTATAATATCAAGAGCAGTATAATTTAGCTGAAAATGCTTTGTGAGAGAATTTGGTCACACCATGCCTCTCCCCCATGACAATCTTCAGGTATTACTTGTGTTTTCCTCAGTCTGTGTTCTTTTACTATTCCCCTTAGTGTTTAGTGCCCACCATCTTCAAAAAGTGTGCAGGAGGCTGACTAGGAAGGTGACTTCTGGCTGAGAAGACAGGTAATGTGATTTAGCAAATGAGTTAAAATATTAATATGTTAAAGCCAAAATTATTAACTTTGTTTCATCTTTGAGTCCACCTATATTACATTCAGAAGTCTGTGATATAGTGCGCTAGTAAATCCAGAGTACAAAAAATTAACTTTCAGGTATTAAAAGTTTAGCTGGTGCTAGCAAGAGATTTCTGATACTTCTCATGTAAACAGTATCAGCAACCACTTTGCGTATCAAAGCACATAGGAAAGTGTTTTCTGTTTCTATAACGTTATAGGATGACCACAATAGACAGGGCACCAACATCTGTCATGGCACTATAAAGGGATTACCTGTTGTATTAAGCTGTTACGCTTACTGAAAACCACTGTCTGGACACTTTCAGTGTAAGAATGTATTTGTGGTGGAAAAATTACTATAATCTCACTGTACTCACTTAAGGCTTCAGGATTCATCCTCAAATAACAATGTATATAGAAGTGGCAGAACTGAAATATGAGTATAAAGTTATTAATTGAGGAGCGATTAGGATAGCATGTGATATCCATAGGAGGTGTTTCAGAGAGCTTTGTAATGGGCACAATACCAATGATTAGAAGAAGGAATGCTGATCCCTTCATGCATGAAATAGTTTATCCCACTATGGAGCCCAGGAAACTAATAAAGCTTCTGTGGACCAAAGCCAGAGAGGCTTATTTTGGCCAGATTAAGACATTTGCTAGAAATGCTTCCCTTTTTTTATTTTTTCATTTTGTTTTGCATGACTTAGGAATGGAGATCAGAAAAGGCAAATAATAAAAAGAATAATTTCAGTTACTCATCACAGTAGATCAGTGGTTATCTTTGCCTTAAAAAAAAATGCAATTTTAAACCATGATTGAAAATGTGAAAGTAGTTACATTGAGTTTTTCCATTTTTTACAATGAATTTTAGTGTCTCAAAAATGTCTGTGATTCAGAAAATGTGAGCATAAATTAATCTGGTACTGATTAGAAACCTGGAAATAGATCAGAAGAACATAAGGCAGCTATTGCACATATGTCTTCATAACGTCTCTAAATGTTTCTACATGAAACACACACATGAGGATTACAAAGTTTCTTATTTTACAAAGTGTTTATACCATTTCAATTTACTCTTTCCTAGAAATGCTGTTCTTTATTTCCCTATCAAAAAATCTTTTAAAAAAAGTAAATGCCATAAATATACCTTGGAATGCTAGACAATATATAAACACTTCTCATATTTCTTCTATGTATGCTATATGTTTTTTCTTTCAAACCATAGTTTCCAAAATTAACTCTGTAAATCTCATTATATGTTGTTTGTATGAGAATGAAAAAAATATCATATGCTGTAGAAATTAAAACTTCAGCATTGAGTTGCTGATAATTTCCATTGAACGTGAATACGTTTAATTTGAATGTTGGAAGGAGATAGCATTTGTTTTAACCTGGCAATATATAATTCCGGAATATTACTGCCATATAATTGCTTTATCCAAGAAGAATGTGAAATCTGATGACAAATTGAAAGCTTGAAAGAAAACTTTAGTGGGAATAAAGATTCAAATTGGTATTCCATAATCCCAAAATTAGTAAAGAGAAGGAATTCTTCAGTGTTAATAAAGAAGTTTGAGAAGAAACTGGAATAGGAATCATCTTTACTGCTTCCTTCCTTTGTATTACAATTCTGAGGAGATCTCTGTCTGCTGAAACTTAATATGATCCAGTATTGATTTTTTAATTTTTCATAGGATTTAACTGAACTAACTATTGAGTCATTTCTTGAAATAAGTTGATGCCATATCTGCCATTTTTATGGAAAAAATTCAGACAACAATCCTTCTGCCTTATAGCAGGTGTACCCATCCTTTGACCTAAGATGAACTCACACCATACAAAGATCAAATTTCAGGTTTTCAGCATAATTGTTTCCAAGTATTTTTAACAAGTAGAATCAAGTAGAGATACAGACATGCTACAGATGTGTAGCAGTGAGTAACTGTATTAATTTACATGTTAAAAACATGCAAGCATTGTTTTGGCTTAAATTCTGTCATACAAATAATTACTGCCTATTGATACTTTAAAAAAATATTTAAATTTTCATTGTCTCCTTAATTCAAAAGCCACTTGCAGGCTGTGGGCCATGGGATAAAATCACAGAAAAAGGCTAAAAAAAATCCTCAGAATTGTCCTCGCACGTTCATAGTTTTCACATCTCACACTTCCCCCCTCTCATGGTTAATGGCAGAAGGAATAGTATAACTGGGGTTTTTTGCTCTTTTTGAGGCAAAGAAACTCCACCTTCAAATATTATCCTTACTCCCAAGAAATACAGTTTCTTAAAGAGTAAGTCTGCAGAGAAAGAAATAAAAATAATTAGAAAGCAAACCTTTATAATGTAATTTTTAAAAATCTGACTGATGTCTAATGATGACTTTTGAAATACAGTGCTTAATTAAACTACTGAACTCACGGTGATTGTGTTACTCACTCTCAAAGTTTACAAAAACTGGGGAGTGCTTACATATAATTTTATAGCTATTTAAGATAACAGAAAAGAGTTTGCTCTTACACAAGATGAAATATAAATACTTAGAAGATATTAAAAACTTTTCAAAGAGGTCTCTACTTGCCTTTAATTAAAGAGATATTGACAAGATGTATTGGAGATTGTATTTTGTGATTTCTGTTTTGTTCTGCTTTTGTTGTTTTGAAGCAGAGTAGTTATCTAGAGTGAAAGACATAATTTGAACAGTTAATTTGGTATTTTATATCATTAAATTACCTGAAATTTGACCGTGTCATCGTATTACTGTGTGGATATGTGTTTTAAAACTAAGCAATATGGATTAAGAGTAAATTCTCAACCTTGCTTTTATATTTCCTGTTTGGAGATGTTCTGTTAGTGTATGAAGTGGCTTTGAAATGAGCCATTTTCCTCCTCTATTACACATCATCTTTGTTAGCATTTACTAAGTGCATTGAAACTACACCTAGAAATCTTAATAAAATGTGCTAGAAATTGCTGTAGAACAGGATAAGAGATCCTACAGAGTTTAACGTTCAAGTATAATACATGAGTCAACAAATGTTTACAGTGCAGTGCAAAGAGGCAATAATATTGGTCAGAATAATATTCACTGATCTGAGTACATCAGAAGCCTGCTGAATTTTTCATGTTTTGACAGCTGAGATATTTAGAGGAAAATAACAGATTGCTTTTGTTAATGCTTTTTGAGAATTATTTCTAACCTTGAGAGGCAATTGGGGATAAAGGATAAAGGTGGTTTGCCAATTCAATGTGGAATTTGACAAGTATGCTAGTGAATGGAGAGAGATGATAAAAGTGTGCATGGCATATAGGTCTTCCTTTGTAACGGGTCTTCCACTTCCCAGGCACAAAGAAAGAAATTACATACTTAAATAGTCACACAATTTTTTTTGCAGAATTGTTTTGGATGGAGATAAACAGAGCAGACTGCACTGATCAAGTTAAAAAAAAGGTACTTCGCTGCAATACATAGAGGAACTGAATGCTTTTAAGGGGATCTCATCTGTGTAGATGAAATGAAAAAGTGGGAAATAATATAACGATACCCTGAAAAAGCATTAGCCAGATTTGAACATTTCAGATACAAGAGGCTTGAAAGAGAACCCCAAATGGAGACTGATGAGAGGGCTATAGGAGTTTTTAATAGGTGAGGATGATCATGTTGAGTATAATGATTAAGAAAAAAGGGTGAGAAGAATAACGAGTGAAAAGCTCCATTTAGTTATGTTGGTAATTATCTACTTATGAAATACATAGAATAAGTTGTCCCAGGACAGTCACTGGCAATAGTTTGAACTTTCATGAGACATTCTAGTGGGAGTGGGTTTCGTCTGTCATCCCATATGTTATTGACTTGAGCACCATGAAAAGGAGAGGACTCAAGTGTGACTTTGAGAGATCTATTATGATTCTGGGTCCATATGTCCTTGTTGTACCTTTACTAGCAATGAAGTTTCATAATGCACACCACATACTCATAAAGAATTATTATTTCTGGAAGATCAGGAACCACTATCCCAAATGGAATGCATCAGCAGAGAGATACTTCTTCAAGCCCTCTTCTGACGTTCTCAAGTTCGTACTGCAAGATTCTACCCATAAATGCAATGCAAATCTGCATTTCACAAGACCTATGGAAATGCACCGAATCAGTAAGGTAGATGTACTCAGTGAGTACATCTACCTTACTGATTCGGTGCATTTAAATTAGAGTTTCTAAATAAGATTCTTCCATGTAGATTTAGAGAGACTGTGCTCAAAGCCCTGGGGAACTCCCTTGGAGAGCTGTAAAAGAGCTGGAAAATCCTCTGTAAGATATGCAAGTCTAAAACAAAACCCAAATATCTTGCAGCAGGAAACCCATTTTCAGACTGAAGCCTTTCAAAAGAAGTGGGCCTGTGAAACCCAGACTAAAGAAATACATCAAGTCCAGGGGAGGCTTGCATGTGCTTCTGCTTCCAATACAAGTGATACTGACTTTTATTAATTGAAATCATAGAAATTTGTTGTTCCAATTGTACAGAAAACTCAGACAAAAATTAAACTGTATACCTTTGTTAATGAGATAATTTAATGTTCTAGTTGTTGCTTGTTTTGGAGCAACTCTTCTGTGGCATATCCAGTCTACAACTGATATACCATCCTGAACTGCAACCTGCTGGTTAATAAATTGATAAGGCTGGAGGTTATGCTGGGCACAGAAGATGCAAGAATACCAAGAGAAGTATTCTACCAAAACCGTACTGAGTGTAGTCAGAGTTGGAAGGTAATAGTCTTCTCCCTGTGAGAAGTCTCGTCTGCAGGTAACAAGTTTTTGTGTCTACCATCCTACTTTACAAGTATTGGGTTTGTTCTTTTCCCAATCCCCACAATGTGCTAGGAGACTGTATTATTTACATTGATAGGGAAACAATAATGCTGCCATTTGACAGGGTTCTGGAGCAGGGGGGTGGGTTATTGAAATGTTTTTGATCTAAATTATGATACTGTTTGACTCTTAGGCCTGAAGATAGAGTAAGACTCCACATTGTTTCAGAAAAAGACATAAGAAAACTCTCACTTTGAGAATTAATGCAATAAATCTGATTTCAGAAGCTTTAAAAAAAAAAGCTTAAAAAATTTAAGGAAGGCAGTGAAGGCAGTGCAGGGAGCTTTATGTTACATTACAGATGTTACTCCCACCACTTGATCCCTTTTGTTTTCTCTTTGCAACATGGACTGCCCACAGCTTAGGACTCACAGACTTTATGAAGGTACATTTTTGCATATGGAAACAATTATTCTGGTACCACAATGCAGTCATCTGAAATGTGATCCTTTACAGGTCAGTAGTTAGTATATGATGTTACGAGATGATGCGAATTCCATTGACATCAAATTCTGTATAAGAACGCAGCAGGCATAGTCTTAGAGTTAGCAATGGTTTTTCATTGTTGCCTTAGGAAAAGATGCACGATGCCTTTTTTTGTCTTTACTAGCACACTCAGGTTTCTCAGTTCTTTTAGGGCTTTGATAGAATTTATTAACTCATCATGACAAACAAACATCTTG
Source organism: Cephalopterus ornatus (assembly GCA_013396775.1). Lineage (NCBI taxonomy): Eukaryota > Metazoa > Chordata > Aves > Passeriformes > Cotingidae > Cephalopterus > Cephalopterus ornatus. Next base: position 263,916 of record VZRE01014649.1, read on the forward strand.
ATAATACCACCTCTATAGGTTTAACATTGCTACTTTTACCAAGAAGTTCTATTACCTTGTTTCTCAGGTCAAGAAAATACTTGAAATATTTAAAAAAATTAAAGTATGTGTTGGCTCTGTCATGTAAACTATCTCTGTTATTTTTCTCTTGGAGTTTTTAGAACTATTTGCAGCTTTTAAATAGGTATATATCCTTAATGTACTTTAGAGTTTCCATTCTTAAATCTCTGTCTAAATACATACAATGGGGGAAAATTGCCACTTTTGAAGAGGGAAAAAATGCATTCTGATTTTAGGACGAGCTTCAGCTGGACATGACTTACATTCTGAAAAGTTCATGCTCCTAAAAAAATGGAAGAGAAAAATAACCTGCAAAAATGTTTGCAGGTCAGCATTCTTAAATAAAAGCTTGGAACATATGAAATTATTTTGTGCAAATAATGAAAATAAACTCAGGACAAAACTGGGGAAAGAAGAGAAGGAGAAGAAAACGGAAAGTATGGGGACAGTGAGTATATGAATTCCTGTTTCTATTGTTAACAGTCCTATTACAAAACTTGGAATGAGTATATGTGTGTTGTGAAAGCGTAGCTACTCTCTTTAAATTCAATGTAATTGATTCCTTTGATCTGTACGCATTTTATATTCTCCTCCTCTGCAGAAGAGTAAGAATTTACATTTTTTTCAGAAGTTACCTCTCTCTTCATGCTTTGAGATTATGCTTTCCAAAGTCCAAGTTTAAGGCCTATTTTATTTAAAGTTTAAGAACAATACAACTGTTAGTATTTCATTTGAATCTGAGAGGAAGAAGAAACACAATCTCCACATGAAAAAAAACCCAAACATGTTTTCTCCACCTTCAAAATAAAATCTTAGCAGAACAGCAAAATGCACATAATGTTACTTGTCCAGCGGCCTGTGCAAGGTTCCTGGGCTAGAACAATAATGAGTTTGGAAAATGACAATTTTTGTGTCATTCTCTAGATGAACTCATTGCTTTGCTAGAGATGATGAGTAGTTAGCCACTAACTGCATTGGACTGTGATTTTATCTCCTTGTGTCAATGGCTCCTAATATAATCATCCCTCCTTTGTAACGGCTTGTTTGCCAGGCTTGGCTTCTGAAACACATAATTTTGTTCTTTAGGGATGTCTAGGAGTCTAGTAATTGAAAAGTTCACAAGCAACCTTTTTTAACACAAAATTCTAAGAGTGTCATAGGTGCTAATAATGTATTTGCTTACTCTGGGATTGATTGTTACTCACGGTCAAAGCTTTCTATTACAAATTAAATTCAATCTGGTGATCTTGTGTTTCAGAATCTAAACTTTGTTTTTAAAGTTTTACAAGAATTATTTCATTGGAGTTACACTGTCTTGTAAAACAACTGACCAAAATACAGTTTCATAAATCCAAATTTCAGGGCATTGATACTGAAGGAAGCATCAAAACCTGAAGGAAAGTTATTCTGGAAACTAAAAACACTCAAACACGAAGTGCCCATGCATTGCTTTGTTTTTGTTTGTCCTTTGCAAAAATGTGGGTGTTTCATGCAAAAAATTGCATCATCAGATTTTGAATTTGCAGTATTATTCATTTCATGAATCATATGTGTAACTTAAAGGTTACTATGGTAACATTGTCATGCGTTTTTCACATACTTTTAAGTAAGAACTATGTAACAAAGAGGCAACTAATAATCAGAGTACTGTATGCAAAGTAGGTGAATTGGTGTTACAACAATTTGTGGACCCTATTCAGCACCTATTGTTCGACCCTATTCAGTGGTCGGTTAAAGTTCCTAACTGAAACTGTTTGCCCATGATTTTTGTACTTAAGGCATTTACATACATATAGTGGAATTTCTGAATGTAGCTATCAGAAGTGCTAATAGATGTAATGTTACTGTCTTTGAAACCTCTTTATTATATTACCTAGTGGAGGCAGCACTTGGGGATGCAGTGGTTTAATGCATCTAGAGTTTTTTTAAATGTGGACGAGACAGATGCTTAATTCTGAAAATGCAGATTGAACATAATCAATTATGGAACAGGATATTGTAAGAAATGAAAAGGTCTATTTTTGTCTCTTCCAGGATGCAACTGTTGCAGGTTTGGGTAGAAGAGGAGGTTTGCTTCTTAAGATATGTGAATACTTCATATGCAATTTTTAACCTGACAGGCTAAACTGATTTTCTGTTTTAAAATCTGAAGTTACAGGAGATATAACTTCAAAGTGAATAGTGAATCAGAGCTATGTGTATCTCTCCTATATGTCAGAGTTTAAGTGCAATGTTTTATGTATACAGTCATCATGACAGTTAAAAAGGCTATAGAGAAAAGCAATTATATAATTGCTTTAAAGAATTAAGTAGCGCAGATAAAGGCATTTAGAAACTACAGAAGAGTTTTAATAATTATATCACCTGAAGTCAAGCTGCAAAATTATGTCCTAATTATTTGCAATGAGTAATTATCTATAAAGTTCTGAGCTTCAAAGATTTTATGAGAGAGTGGGGGAATTCTTTGATTTATTTTTTTTTCCCACACACACTAAAACAATACCCCATCATTTTCTATTTTAGCAGTTTTCACAACTTAAACATTAAATTCTTATTGTTGCTTTCTGTTATATTAGTAGTGTGTGTTTTGCAATTCTAATCTTCACGTTTTTCTTTCTTTATCACCATAGTAGGCCTTTTGAAGCCAGGGAATTTTTCATAGCAATATTGACAGTGTTCGCATTTGCATGATGACAGCCAAGGAATGGAGCAGTAATTTTTGAAATTGCAGAAGTATTTAGAACACTGATAAAAGCTGAAATATATTTTTGATGGATTGAAGTTAAGCATACATGATTTTTCCTGCTGTCAAAAGGCTCTGAATTTAGTGAATATTTGCCTGCTGTGAGAATGCAAGATTAACATCACAACCATCACCCGGGCACCCAAACCCTGCAATTTAATAGCTTTTTAGGTTCTTTCCTTTTTCTAAACAGCAATTAATCTCATTTTAGTACAATTTTCTCGTTTCTGAAGTCGCTCATTGAATCGCTGTTTTGTTCATATTTGGCTTCAGCTCCTCTGCATAGTCATTAAAGTCCCAATTAATGTCACCTTTAGCTGAAGAGTACTCATTTTTATTGAGAAAATGACAGTTGCTGCCATGAGTAGTGCAGTGTAATATACATTAATTGCCCTGTAACACTGGTAATTACGAGTTTTTCAAGCCTCTCAGTAAACTGTCATGCCTAGACAAGACTGTGCTAAAATAGATTACTCATTAGGGAGACCTGTCCTGTTTTCTGGTGGGTTCTTAGTGTTGGTTTAAAAAAAATCTTGAGTTTGAACAAATAGTTGCCAAAAGCAATTTCCTACAACAACATGTCTGTTCAGTTTTCCAGCCATCACTTAAGCCTGCGGTCAGCAAATAGACAGGGTTCTGTGGACTCTAGAAATGTCGAGATTTTAGTGTTTATTTAGGTGAATCATGAGGATAATCTTAGCATTGTGAAATTCAGTGCTTAATATTGTTATTAAAGCTGCTTTTTCCAGGGTTGTGTTTGTAATGGGTCTACCTGACATTTTAGAAGAGCAGTCAGCATCATCAATATTTTATGCCCCGGAAGACTTTAACACAGTACTACAGACTGTTTGGGCAGTTAGAATTACTAAATCTATTCTCAGATCATTCTTACATAGGAACATCAGAGATTATGTTGTAGATTATGTGGAATAATTGTCAGAATTTTTAGGAATTGTATGGCATTGCAAGATGTATATTTTTTTAAAATTAGAAAAAATATGTGGAAATAATTTGGTTCACATTGTGACTCTCTCTTCAAATGAGGCTTTGACACATATATTGTTAGAAGACCCACCTGCTGATTGACTTGGGATATGGTGGGAAGCAAGTTCTTAATTTCAAAAGGAATGTTATTTCGCTGTTTCCTTTTTCTGTCACTCTCGTATTTTATGTTTGTTTTTAAGGACAAGATAGTCTCTTTTAAAGCTCGTTGAGGCACTGAACTGACAAAAGAAAATCTTTGTTTTATCTTTGTTATAACACCTGCTTTAGGCAATCTGCTCTTTCTTGCTCTTTCTAAATGAATTTTGTCACAGCCTTTCATATTCTTCTGTGGTGACGAGCTAATGAAAGTAGATAGTACAATTTGTGCTGACCAGGTAGCAACTGCCAGCATGCAGCTGAGGACAGTTTAAAGAAATAAATAAAATATAGTGTTATATCACAGATTTATCCATTACATGACATTAATAGTGAGAAACCTTGGTGTGTTTATCTGTTTGTATTGGTGTGCATTTATCGAATTGTTTATGACAAGACTAATTGGGGTAATTGTAGACACTGAAATTACCTGTCAGCTATATGTAACCACACTCCCTTTCTTTCTGACAAATGATGACAACTGAGGGACCCCGTAGCATTACTCATGATGGCTTTTCGAGTGGTAATAAGGACAATAGGGGCCCTGGCTAATTTGACATGGACAGCCTTCACAACAAGAAGCCAGCTAAATGACTTGTCAGTAGGGGAAAGAAGTCAGAAAAGTAATGGAGTCCCCCATGGCGCTCTGACAGGGAGATGAGGCAATTTCAACGGAAAGTGAAAAGGCTTCAGTTTGTCAAGTATTTAGAACAATCAGAGAACAGCTAGAGGCTGGAACCTGACAATAAATTTGTGAACCATGGTAGCAGTTTCATATAGGTCAGTTATTTCATAATGGCTGTGAAGCTTTCAGAGGTTTCTGCTTTCGTAGCATACTTCACATCAGCCAACTGGTGCTTTGTCACCTTAAATTTGTGCTTCACTTTACACAGTAGGACTAATGGTTAAGGTTACAGAGGAACGGCAGTGTAAGACAGCATGATCTGCAGACACCAATCTGTTGAAAAATAAACAAAAATTTAGACTGTAATACTGTGATTGCATCTATTACAAGCTAGCGGTGTTAACATGTTTTTTATGATTTTAGCCTGCACCCTTTTTATGGATAAGGGAAGTACTTTATTTCTCATGCACAAAACTAATAAAACATAAGCCTCTGTTTCTATCCTTTCACCCTACTGTACAGAGTTAAAATTTCTTAAGGTTCGTTTCCTGCTTGCTTTTGAAATGTATTCCAGTTCTACAGTTTTGACATCTACTGAGACACTGTTACTGATGGTACAAAAGCAGAATTTGTGAAATTTTTTTTGAGTGCTCAGCAGGAGATGATTTTCTTAAGGATTTAAAAAAAAAAATCACAACCTTCCAGAATTAAATACCAGTTCTGTGTCTCACTGATAGGAGGTCTTTTTATCTGTGGCTTTGGGAGTCTGTTAGGTTGAGGTTGTTGGTTTGTTTTTTTCATATCAATGGTGCTTACCTGTTTATTTGCATTGAGATAAAAAGTCAAAGTATGATTAAAGCATTATTTTAGTACCTCACTGTGCCTTCTGAATTCCAGATGCAGGTTCCTGAATTCTTTAAATGTGTTTATGGATGGAGCACAGATTTAGTGAGAAGTATCAACTTGTCCTTTTTGGCAGTGATTGTTTTGTTAGAAAATAGGATTGAATATATTCATTTTAATGTTTTACTTAGATTCTGATTCCCTCATTTTACCAAATGTCCTGTTTCTTGCAGATTTTAAAGTTAGTGCAGCAGCTGTTTGTTTTCTCTCTTGCATAAAGGTCTTAGAATAGAACCTTTCTTCGCCGTATTTTAAAAATAAGTTTGCTTTATTGACACAAATCCTGCTCTCCACTTACATCCATTACACTTTCCTTATTTTTTTCAGAGTTATGCTCTTGCTCTTTGTTTCATCACTCAGATTTGAAGGAATCTTAATTTAGGCCAACTAGGAACTTAGCCCATGATTCCTAGTATCTGAACATTTCTTGTGTTGTAGTGATTTTGCCAAGAAAGTATCTTGGTAAATTGAAGGAGCTTGTCATTCTGCATGATGGGCCCTTGCATCAGAGATTATAAAAAACAATCCTACTAGGTGATCTTTTAAACATGGTATGTGCACACTTGAATCACCTTTATTCTGGTTGCCTGTCGTACACATGTTCGTGTAAGTTTGCCAAATATTCTACCTGGTTATTTTCTAAGAAGTTTCTCTAATAGAACCAAAGAAATTATGAACATATGCTACAACATCTATTAACACATGGCTCCATGGCTGGTGTCACTGCCAAGGTTTTGGGTTTTTTCTATAATGGGATGGCCTACATGGCACCAGGCTGACTGACATCAAGATGGGATTAATCTTTCTTTAGGAGAAGAGAGGATCTTTCCCGACAAGCTAATAGAGCTCATGGACAAAGCTTTCCCCTCTTATGATGGGGAAGGGCCTAAGATCAGACTTAAATGTGACGAGCTGTTGGATGACATGCCAAGGTTAGAGGGATGGGGTGCTTGCCCTCTACAAGAGAAGTTGCCCTGTAAATCAGAGATGCATTGAATGTGAAGAGCTGTCTCTGAAGAATAACTACAAGCAGGTCAAAAGCTTGTGGTTAACAAGCAGAGACCGAGGCAACAAAGGAAACCTCATGGTTGGTGTCTACTCCAATCAAGGCTGCCCAATCAAGGGGAGGTTATTGATGAACCCTTGCTACTCCAGCTACAGAAGCATTGTGCTGGCTCTCATCCCACTGGGGGACTTCAACGACCCTGACATCTACTGGAAAAGTAGCATGGCAAGCTGTAGGCAATCCAGGAGACTCCTGGAATGCATGGAGGGTAAGTTCTTGAGCCGGCTAATAGACAGCCCTACTGAGAGAATGCAATAGTGATGGTCACCAGTGCAAGTGAGCTAATCAGGAACATCAGGATTGGAGACAGCCTTGGATAAAGTGATCATGTGCTAATTTGCAGTCCTGAGGAATATGTGTCAGGCAAAGAGTAAAGTCAGGACTGTGAATTTTTAGAAAATCAAGCTTCCAGCTCTTCAGGGAGTTAGTCAGTAGGACTGTGGGAAACTGCCTTTGGGCACAAGGGAGCAGAACAGAGTTGGCAGATCTTTAAGGATTCTTTCCATAGAGCACAAGATCCCTCCATCCCCAGGTGTAAGAAATCGGGCAAGAAAGACGAGACTGGCTTGGCTGAGTCAAACTAAAGGGCAAGAAGCAAATGCACAGGTAGTGGAAGCAGGTGCAGAAGTGTATAGGGATGCCGCACAGTTGTGTAGGGATGAGGTCAGGAAGGCTTTGGCCACAGTTGGAGCTGGAATTGGCAAGGGATAGATAGAAAGACTAATAAGAAGGGCTACTACAGGTATGTCAGTCAGAAAAGGAATGTCAAAAAAAGTGTGTCTTAAGAAAGTAGGGCTAGTATTTCAATGGTAACAGGAGTTTGGGAGACTCACAGTGTAGTGGCAATACCTTGATCTTGTAGTCTTGCTCATAACACCTTTTATATCTTTCCTTCAATAAGAGATTTCATTACAAAGTTTGATTTAGGAGATATTTTCAGTGCTTTTATCACATTTAGTTGTTCATCTTGGAGAAACAGGATTTCTTCATTTTTAAGTTTTTTTTCAAGACAAATGCCTATTTTATTTCCTGCAAGAGATATTAGTACCTTGGAGGACTGATAGAAGTTATGCCTTGTGGCAAGAAGCATATATTTGAGAAAGAATGAGGACAGTTTCATTCTGATTGAGGAAATAGAAGAATATTTCATTATGCAGTGGATTAACTAAACATTATAAAAATCACAGGGTTAAAGAAGTCATGACAAGATATTCTTTATAAAAGTTGTATCTAGACTAAATAATAGTTGTAACAACTTGAAATCAATAATTTTCCTCTTCAATAAAAGTAAAAGGGAAAATGCCGAGGAAATTCCGAAAGGCATTAAATAGATATATCAAGGTTTTGCATTGAATTTGAGTGAAATAATGGAGTCTATTTTCCATTACCAGACTTTTGAATACTTGTCAAGATTCTCTATTGCTATGTACTTATGACTTTTCATAAATATTGTCATTATATAATGTTGCATTGGCCTACTGTTAGTATTTTCAAAAATGTAACATAAAATCAGTGAAGAATTTTTTTTTTTTTTTAATGGAAGTCTATGCAGGAATAGTAGAAATCCAGTTTTTAATACTGTCTCAATGTGACTAAAGTATAACCAGTACAACCAATGACAATCTCAATTCCTGCATTGAATATCCCTGGAATAGAAATGGAGAACAAAATCATTTATACCAAAACTGCAAACAGATCTTTGCATATCAACTGTATTTCTAATTCAGCAGATATTGCTGCATGGGTTTAGGGGATGTATATAGTTCTGAGTTTCCTTAAATGTAAAATCTTCTGCAAATATAAAACCCTTTCCACCTATACTCTGCCCCTTACTTTGAATTAATCAAATTACAGTGAATAATAACAGATTTTCATTCTCATGGCTACTAAATCAGATTTTTTTTAAGTTCACAACCATTAGGAAAATGTCCTGCTCTGTCCTATTCCTTTATTAGATTGTAGAAGGAAATGTTTTTACAGAAGTAAAATACCATGTTCAATTTGTAAATTCAGAGCTCCCTTTTACCAAAAAAAACTTTAAGAACTTTTATACTGTGTAATTCTAACTACCCATTCTACATTCTTGCAATGTATTTATTTATTTTATTCCAAGGAAGCAGTCAATCCCTGTGTCATTACAGGTATAAATAAGTGATGGAAAATCTGGGGCAGTGTATAGGTTGAAATATAAGCAGCTTTACACAGAGAAAAGGTAAATATATTTAGATATGACTAAACTGTATATAAGCAATGCTTTGTGTGTTTTCACTAACAGTTTTAATTGCAAAAGAAATACAAATTATGTGAACTGCTTTTCCTTAATCTGTAGTCTTAATATCCTCTAAACCATCTATTCCAATAAATATAATAACTTTAATTTGCTTTCTCAGCATATGCTTTTCTTTCTCTGAAAACTAAGGAAATAGGTTGACCACAAATTTAATAGACACTGGCACTCTAAAATCAGAAGCATCTTCCAGATAGAAGGAGAAAACAACAGAAGTCACTTTTTCTGTCTAGTCCTCCAGTACAAGAAGGAGATTAAGTCAGCATGTTCCATGCTTGGATATCAAAAAGAGATACAGTCTTTTATTTTAATGGAAAGTACTTTACTTTCTATTTCCTCTTTTTAGTTTCTTTAACCTAGCAGTGTCATCTGTGGCTAATCCAAGCTCAGCAATTTATTTCCTAATCAAGTTTCCATCTAAGTCTCAAAACTAGAAATGCAAGTGATAAGTATATGTGTGCCAAAAATGTAGTTAGCTAGTTACTTTATAGGTATTTATAGGTAGTTGAGATGGAAGAAATATATATATATATATACATATACACGCAGGATCACTCTCGAGGAGAAAAGATAACTCAGAAAGAACCGTGTCCTGTCGGTACCACCTGGGGAGCCATTCTGCTGTGCCTTTTGCAACCGGACGTGTCCATCTCAGATTGGCCTTTTTAGCCATCAGCGCGCTTGTAGCAAGCGTGGGTAGAGTCCTTCACAAATCTTTGTTCGCGAAGCCTAGCCATGATGATGATGATCATGATAATATATATATATACACACACACATTTGTTGATAGGGCATAATTGTAAAATAATGGTGTATAATCTTCACACTTAGTAAGTGAAAATCAGCATGGGTATTACGGGCATCATTCCTTTATTATCAAGTGTAAAATCTCAACACTGACCTGAGATGCTGGTAAGTTTCCCTGTCAGTTTTACTGTACACATGATCATTCCATAATAGCCAAAAAGAGTGGATACATTATGGTTTATACAGATTCATATGTAATGTCTAGAGTCACATGTAAGTACCAGTAGAAGATGGAATGAAATAAATTAATCTTGTTAAATATGGCATACGTGAAAAGTCTATCCTAGTTACTGTATATACGATTAAACTGTCATTCCAGCAGCTGGCAAAGCTTGTTAATCTAATACTTGGAAATAATCAATACAGGTGTTATTGTAAATAATCAAGTGCATTTAGAAATATTATTGATGACCAAAATGCCATTTGCTATTTTTATTTGGTTTTATTGTATTTAGATTGTAATTTAACTACTATCTAATTAGTTTTAACTTAGCTCAATTGGAAGTAGCAAAACCTACTTATCTAATAAGTGACACATGTCATAAAGAAACATACAACCTCCTTATTTCCTCTAGGTCAGTCATGCATGAACTAATGAACTGAATTTTTGTTTCCCTACTTTTTTGAAGAAATCCAATGCAATTGAATTTGTTCTTTCCCCCCTCCCCAAATCAAAACACAGAGACAAGCTTTTTTTCCCCTAGCTGCATTCTTAACTGTTAAAATATCCTAAAGCACTTGATCACATTGCATTTTAATTTCCAAGTCATGTGTTGTATTAGTGAAGTGCACATGTTCCTGATTTGAGCTGAAAGTTCTCAGTCTGTTTAGCAGAACACTTGGCTGGCACAAACAAGGTCCTTGCTAGGTCAAAGGCCTGAAGTTGACATCTTTCTTAAATCTTACTTTTGTGAAAATGTGAGAAGCACAGGTCAGGGCAACTAGCTGATGGCATTGCCTCTTACAACTGCTGATTAGATTAGCTCAACATTTATCAGCTACACAGAAACTTAACACTTAACCTTTTAAGTGAAGAGTTTTGATGTATCCTTATTTTTTAATGAGGGTGTTATTGTCCCAAAGTGTCCCTTAAAGCTAAAGGTTTCTTCTCCCATTTAGCTAACAGGCTTTAAACACCTTATAATTCAAAGTGTGGTGTTTATAATTGTGCTTTGTTTTGGGGGTAAAGATTGAGTAATTTTGCTCTGTAACAATGTTTTCGTAAGTAGTAGTATTTTATCTGTTCAGTTCTAAGATTTTACTTACATCTATTCCATTTACCTGGATTTCAAGATGTAATTTATAGTTGGCTTGAGTTCTAGTTGTTTTTTATTCTAAATCATTAACTGAGAAATATTTACAATTGGAGTTCTTCTTAGAAAATAGGCAGTAACTTACTACTATGGATTTACCTTACTATCTGTTACTCATTCTGAGTATGGACCCTTAATCACCTGAGTTTTGAAAACTAATTCACATCTTTACAAGAAGCTAAGTCGCCCACGATTCCACATCTAGCAGTCTGGATTCAAGGTTTTCCTTGTCTATTGGAATTTGGAACCTAAAATTGGTATATTTTGTCAGTTATAAGTGTGGGCATTACAAAATGCTGCAACAAGTACTGTCACCAGAGACCTGAGCTAATCCTGAATTTATCCATTGATTCGAATAGTTGCAGCTCTTGCTGTGAGAAACCAGCAGGTAGGTAACAAACTACCATGATCATGGCAAATGCAAGATTATACAATCTCTGTGTAGGCAACACTGAGATCTCAGTGCCATAGTGAGGTGATCTGCAGATAGCTGGAGACTGTAGGCACCACAGATGTGCACTGGGGTCTTCCAAGTCTCCGGAATGGCTGAAACAGATTGCTGCAGTGGCAAACCATGACTTAACACTTGGAGAACCCTACGTATAAAGAAAACTAAAATAACACTGTGAGTATTCTCTAGTATAGTTTCTACAAATAGTATAATATCAAAAAGAGGAAATAAAAGCAGTTGGTAGCAAGAAGTTTTTCCATACAACTTTTACCTGAGAAAGTTAAGTAGTAGCATTAACTAACTTTTGTCCCCTGTGGCTTAGTTTCGTAAATCCTGACAGCCAGTTATTGAGCAGCTGGGGCATAGAACTTGCTACTGCCCTTTGACTCCAAATTCAAGAGTCCAAGTTAGGTATGAGGGACTTGATTAGCACATGAGTGGGTGTGACCACATTTATGAAACTGAAAACACACTGTTAGTAATAAAGAGGACCACAAGTGAGCTAGAATAGTATCTGCTGCTTCTCCTACTGAAATAAAAGGATATTGTGAATAACTACTGTTTCTCATTACCTTCTAAATATCTGGAATAAGAATTTCCACAAAGGGAGGGAGGCCTAATTCAGTCAAAGGTTGGTGTAGGGTGTAGGTCTTTTTCATTACTAGCAACATTCTTGTCTCCTTCCAATGTTAATGTGATATCAGTGAAGAAAGACTCAACACTCATGAAAGTGAATTAGAAAATGTACTGTATGGTTTCTGTTTTGGAAAACTGAGTTTGAAAATGGGACAGAGAACACTCATGTTTCCTGGAAATGAAAAAAAAAGTGAGGAGAAATTCCTGTTTATGTGCTTCTGATTTCTTAAAACCAGCCTGAGAAGTAGCAATATTTTCAGTCTGGTCTTCACTTGCCTCTAGGCTGTGCACTTCAGCTCCATGCCCTAACTCCAGCCTGAGTATTCATGGCAGAATGTTCTTGTTATGGTCCCACTAATAAAATCAGTGATCTTAGACCAGGATTCGAACATTTGGGCATGGAAGGGTAGCCTCACAGAAGTAACTGAACAGATCAAGACACAAGTTAATACCAAACATAAAAGTTTCATTGATCTGGAAGACAAACAGCAGAAGAGGAACTTGCATTTTTTATTAGTGAGTCTCATGTTATCTAGTCATACGTCAAAAATTTATTGTCCAGCTTAAATTAACCCTTTAATATAGCCAGAGGACTTCAAAATTGAATTATTTTGAATCAGTTGTGTTATTCAAAGCAAACTTAGTTTCCTGAAACATTGTTTCCTAAAATTTAATTGCATAGTCTCTAGAAGATGTTGAGACTTAGCACTTACTGCAGTCTCACTGTAGACTACAAAGTCAATTTGAATATCATTTATTGTAATTGAAAATTATTATTTTATTGTTAGCAAGTAAAATGCAAAACAGACAACATGCTTAGGTTTAGTCAGATTGTGGTTAGTGGCAATTAATATACTGTTATCTAAATAAATTGAAGTGGTTTGAAACTGCCCAGATCCTGGAAATTAATAATCTTGTTCTGTGAAAACATATTCAATATGATGAAAGCTGGATTTAAAAAATATGGATGTATTCTGTAGCTCAGATAAAATGGTGGAACTTGGTTGTTGCAACTGGAGCTACCCAGTGTAGTTTCAAAACACGAAGTGCAATGGTTAAAAAAAAGATAATAATTGGCTTCTGTAAGGTAATATTACTGATGGTGAAGGGTCTGCAGAGGAAGTCATATGAGGAGCAACTGAGGTCATTTGGCTTGTTCAGCCTGGAGAAGAGGAGACTGAGGGGACACCTCACTGCAGTTACAACTTCCTCATGAAGGGAAGAGGAGGGGCAGGCACTGATCTCTTCTCTGTGGTGACCAATGACAGGACCCGAGGGAATGGCCTGAAGTTGTGTCAGGGGAGGTTTAGGTTGGATGTTAGGAAAACATTCTCCACCCAGAGGGTGGTTGGGCACTGCAACAGGCTCCCAGGGAAGTGGTCACAGCACCAAGCCTGACAGAGGTCAATAAGCATTTGGCATGGTATGAGCCTTGTTTAAATGTGTATGATTTAGAAGATACTGAACAGTCTTATACTTTCTTCATTAAAGTGACTGAAATGTTATCCTCCAAATTAAGCACTTTAGGTGATCAGTGACTTTCAGTAGAAGAAAAAAAGTGCAGTCTGCAGTATATCATGTCTTGTTTGTCCTAATATATCCAAGAGCAAGTGGGCTCAATATGAGCGAATGCACTGGTTTTCTGAAGGTACATTAGTGATTAAACAGCTAGGAGAAAGCTCTTTAAGCTAAGCTAATAGCACACAAAAAATGTTTCTAACCATTGATTAAATCAGACTAACAAAAGTTTTGGCCAGGAGATTAATAAACTCCTGAACTTCCAGTTTTCTAAACCAAGATTACTTTAACATAGGTCATCCCATCATGAGCACACTCTCACCTGTATATTCAAGTATATATAAGCATATCTATAAATATGCCCCCTTTTTATGTTACTACAACAATATATAAATCATCAGGTTAGTACTATCTCTGAGTTTATTCCTCAGGAATCTGGTAATATATCATTTGTAAACCACTTGAAGTTAAAAGACAAGATAGAGAATTGGAAAATAAATATTGGGTTAAAGTTGTCTGGCTGAAAATGTGTCATTTGTAATGAAGGTTACCTCCAGTCTTGGGTTGGTTTTGTTGTGTTTTCTTTTACGACTTGTCTATTTTCCACTTTTTGGGTTTGGGTTGTTTTAATATATAGATCAGCCTTGCTTGTTTGGAGGTCTAAAAGTGGATAGCATGGAGATCAAACTGACTACTAATTTTTGGTGTCTTTTAACATACCCTGTCAGCTGAGCCGTTAGAGCTTAGCCATTAAAGCAGACCTCTCAGAAGATATATGCATGCCTGAGTGTAGTAACAAAGATAAGCAAGTACTAAAAATCTGAAAAGCTTCATCAAGACTGTAAGTGGAGATAAATTCATTTCTGCCAAAACATTCCTTTTGGTTATCAGATATCAAAATGACCTGTTTCTTTGATTTCTTATACTGCTTTTCTTTCCTTTACTGAAAAATAATCATTGTCACTCCAGAAAATTTGTTGAAGAATTTTTTTGTTGGCTGTTGGGGGTAGTTTTGGACAGAGAACAAAGTTTTCATAAGTTTCAATGTTTCTGCTATAAAAATCACACTGAAATGTCTGCTTCAGTCCGGTTGAGAATATACCAATTATTTGGGTAAACTTGAAATGTTTTCTTTCATGTCATTTTTAATAAAGCAACAACTTCAGTCCTGCAATGCTCTGTGTTTAGTGTGGATAGCTGTTATGACTCTGGAGAATCATATCTCCTCCTCCACTCTTTTACAGTACTTCATTAGAGTTGAGGAAGTCTAACCACATTCCAGTATGTTAAAAGAAAGGAGAGAGGGGTGTGGGGGATGTCATTTAATTCTGAAATATGCTTCAGCCAACTAAAATAAAAAATTTCTTCTTCAAAAATTTCAAGTGTTTTGTCAGATCAAAAATGACTAAATTTTAATGTTGCTATATCAAAACATTGTTGAGATTTTTTATTGTGGTAACCCCTGCATTTTAAGTCAAATGTAATATTGAATGTTATGGCTTGAGTTTCTAGATTTTACTCAGCCAAGTAGGGAGTGGTACATCCTGCATTGCTTCTCTGGTGTCTGAACAGTTGGGAATAATAACTGGAAAAGTAACTCCCTGGGACCAAGCTTGAGTTTTGAGAGCATTACAGCAGAGTTTTTTTAGAAAAAGTACCGCTTGAGATCACCAAGTCCCTAATAACTAACTTTGAAGAGCCATCTAATGGAATCCCTGACTTCTTAGAAGAACCAATGATCCTCAGATGCAATTAGCCACTGGTAATTGCAATTTTTTTTTAGGTCTGAAAGCAGCTTTTTTCTTCTGTTGAATTTCTGGAAGTGCAGTACAAAGAAGCATTCATTACCTGCTGTTAAATCTGATTCTGACAAGTCATGCATTGCAAATATAGTTAATGATCAACTATTATTTAGTAATTCTATATCATTTTGTTTGCATCTCATCCCATTTCTGGTATTGATGTCAAATTGTGATATAGAAGACAAATAGAGTTGCTGATCAATGAGCAAAATACATGCTGATATAATCAAAATGGCATAAGAACAGAGGATCAATTAAGTACAGATCATAATGTATTCCAGAAATTAAAATAAACAACTGTGAGATGCTTTAGTGTCATGAGAGATTTCAGTGCATGTTTACCTTCCATTCACATAAGGGAACCATGCATGAGATGGAATGCTTCGAATCAGGCAAAACTCTGAAATAGTAAAGAAGATTATATTTCAAGAAAAGAGATATTTTTGTCCATTCGTATTTTTTCTTCTTTTTGAACTATTGCAAAAATTCCCTTGTCATCATGCTGGTCACCTTGCTTTTTCATATTGCATCCTGTGAACTGTCAGTTGACTGTCTTTGCTTTAATGGACAGAGCATTATTTATGAGGTACATTTTCTTCAGTTGTATTTAGAAGGTCCCTATCATACAGTCCAGTGCCTGCAACTCCTGATTGAATGGTCAATATTTCTTTATTTGTGTATGTTTTAGTGAGGTAATGGAAACCATTTTGCCCCCCACATGTTGTGAAAAAACACCACACAATATAAACAGTGCTGTGTAATATATGTGTGTGTGTGCACAATGTCCTTAATGTTTATTTACTATTTTTTTAAGATACTATCTATTTTAATGGTTTTATTTTAAACCCATAAAGACAGGGAATTATTAGAGTTATTGGCCTATCCTTAATATAGTCAATGAATTATTATATCTAGGCACAAAGTGGTAAGTAAAGATTTTTAGTCTGATCTCTGAATTTCTTTATAGCTGTGGGTTTGTCAGACCTTTAACAATACACCAAGTCCAGGGGCTGGGAGGCTATGGTTAATTTGGACTAATGCACATGACAGAGCTTTTACATTAGTGTTATTTCTTCTATTGCATTGTAGTGGAATTTTAAAATGTAGTGGTATTTTAAAACCAGGCAAACTATTGATGATTTTATTGAATGGAATAATTTAATATAGAAATATTTTAATCTGTTGACATTTCATCATCAAATAACAGTAAACATAATACACATTTCCCATAAGACCATTCTTGTGCACCAAATATGTACCCCTCACTTACTCTAAAGGTGGTATTGGTGGATGAGAGGCTGGACATGAGCCGGCAACGTGCACTTGCAGCCCACAAACGAGAAACTTTGGATCCTGGGCTGCATCCAAAGCAGCGTGGCTAGCAGGTTGAGGGAGGGGGTTCTGCCCTCCTACTCCACTCTGGTGAGACCCCACCTGGAGTGCTGCATCCAGCTCTGTCCCCAACACAAGAGGGACACTGACCTTTTGGAGCAACTCCAGGGAAGGGTCACCAAGATGATTAGAGGGATGGATCACCTCTCCTATGAGGAAAGGCTGAGAGAATTGGGATTGTTCAGCCTGGAAAAGAGAAGGCCTTAGGGTTACCTAATTGCAGCCTTCCGGTACCTGAGAGGAGCCCACAAAAAAGATGGAGAGTGACTATTGAGCATGTAGTTGACAGAACAAGGGGGAATGGATTCAAACTGAAAAAGTAGGTTTAGATTAGATATTAGGGAGTTCTTTACTGTGAGGGTGGTGAGGCACTGGAACAGACTGCCCAGAGATTTTGTGAATGCCCCATTCTTGGAAGTGTTCAAGGCCAAGTTGCATGGGACTTTGAGCAACCTGGTCTAGTGAGAAGTGTCCCTGCCTACGGCAGAGAAGTTGAACTGGATGACCTTTAAGGTCCCTTCCAACCTAAACTGTTCTATGATTCCATTATTGTAATAACTACTCTATGGGCAAGACATGAAAAAAAATGTTTAAAGTGGTCTTGTTAGCATAGATATGTATCTATAGATATATATCTATATATCTATATCTATATATCTATGTTAACATAGAAATATCCCAAAACAAGTTTGGTTTCTACTTCCAAATACTATTTTTAAAATTGGTGTTTAATTTTGCAATTCATTGTTTTCATTTTAGTAATGAAAAAAACCTAAACTATCAAGCTTCCCTCCCTGACAATCTATTAAAATTATTTATTAGAATCTAGTGAATATAGACAATAAAAATGTAAAATTTAAAGTATTTAGTTGATCTGTAAGTTAGTCCAACATGATAATTACTGATTTTTTCAGATTAATCTGAAACATAGGATTTACAAAAGGTAAAGGATTTTCAAAGGTATTTTAATGTTAAAAATAAAAATATTTGTTGTCAATTGAGAGCTTCATATTTAAATTCACCCTTCTGATAGTACACTAAAATTGCTCAGTTTGTTTTTCTTGGATTTTGGAAAAACCCTAAGAATATGTAATATTTCACTAAGCTTTGGATATAAAATCAGGAAAGGTGGTTGTTCACTCCTTGCATAACTTATACCATTTATATTTCTGAACTTTTGTGAACATTTAGATGCCATCATTTGGTATCTGTTTATTTATTGTCAGCCTTTGTTGCAAGTTTGTTGGCGAGTACCAGTTAATGCTAAATGAGGACAGTGGCTTAACTCTCTGCTTTTCTAGCATCATGCGTTTTGGAATGTTATTCTAATTATTGTCCAGATGTTTCACACCACACCTCTGCTTCACATATCTTTCTACATTTTTGTTTTCGCAAAGACTAAATCTACCATGATAGTATGTCATTTTCATCTCTCATGCCTCTTATTTTTTTAATTATTCCAAAAACAGTGTAATGAAAAGGATTCTTGCTAAAAGCAGTATATGGAAGTAGATAGAGGTGGTTCTTTCTTCACACTTTGAATGTCTAATGTCTGACACTTTATGGCTCATCCTTACAATAAATATTTTTGTTCTGTAAGTGGCTGGACAGGTAAGACAAAGGAATTGAGTGTATACTTTCTTCTGGAATAGTTGCCCTCTTTTTTCTCATTCAGTTGGTAGGTGACTGTAAAGAAAATTACCACTGTGTGTGTCTCTGTAATTCAGTTTTAGACATGCTGAAGCATCAATTCACTTGCTATACAAACACAAAGTTAAGAACTGTAATAAAATGTGTGCATAAAATGTGGTTTTTGCTGTCACATTTGATTCCGTTGCTGTTGCTTTGTTCTGTTTTACTGTTAAGTTTAGCTCTATTTGTAAGCAAAAAGTGTTCAGCCCATTTTTACTGCAGGCAAGTTTGTTGTAGGTGGTATACTACACCTGTCACCCTTAACTCTGCCAGGAAGTTTGTTTACAAGCACAACTTCTCCATTGAGAATTTTGTGCCTTCACTTACTGTTAGATTTGCTGTGTGCTTTATGAACTGTAGTATCCACACTGAGTCCACTTTGCCAGGTGGGTCAGAGGTGATGAGATGGTCATCTGGTCCCAGGAACCTTTTATGAGCTAGGTACATTACAACCAGAACCCTAAGAAGAATCAATTAATTAAATAAAAAAAAAATGGGGTGGGATGAAGTGTGTGACTGGCATGGGTATTGCTTACAGATAATAAAATATTTTTTTCGTTAAAAACTAGGACAGGGAATTAGTAACGGAGCTAATACTCAGAATTCTGAGGTTTGGTGGTTGTTTCCTTTCTTTCAATATGTCTTTGATTGTTCATTTTGCTTTAGGCTTGCAAATTAGACAGGAGTAACCTGGATAACACTTAACCAGAAAAGTTTGAGATTGTGTGTATGTGTTATAAAAACAAAAAATGAAATTAAAAAAGTTGTATATACTTCTTCAATTAGAAAACTTTGCTTGTTTGTATGTATTTTTAAACTTGCAAGTATAGAGAATCTTTGCAATTTGAAGATGTTAACTTTCATAAAAATCAGACAAGCCATTATTATTTATGAAAATTTAATTATTAAGCTATGTCTGTAGGCAAATAAACATGGTTCAGATTCATATTGCTCATTTGAAAAGGAGATTTCCCTTTAATCTTACCTTTTTTTAAACTCTTTATTTTCCTGCATTCAGGGTAACTTTCTAGTATCTATTTTTATAAATACAGGTCATATTGTACAGGTATTTGTCTTTGTTCCTCAGGTAGGGAAAAACATTTGGGTCTATGTTTAATTTTGTTAGCAGTGGTGATTTCATTTTAAATGGCTTTAGAGGGCATCTTGTATTACTAGGTTTTTGTACTACATCTAGAAGTGTGTAAGGTTTTCTCACTGTGTCTAGTCCCCAGCTATGATAAACACTGTGTCCCTGGTGGATGGAGGACAATTACACCTCTCCTCAGCCTTTGCCCTCTTAGGCTGGAAAGACCAAACTTATCTAGTCTTCCCTATGAACAACTGTTCTTTTTCCTGGACACTGCGGTAGCCTTGCTCCATATCTGCCTGTTATATGTCTTTCTTGAATGACCTGTCTACATTTTCTAGATGAGGACTAAACAAGTATTTAAGGCAATACAGTATTTCTAGATTTTTACTGAAAATCTCTCTCCTCTCAGAATTATTATACGCTTTCCTTAGCTGCATCACTTTGTGTCCCTTTACTGATCAGCTGTTACAGAGATTGATTCCTTCTTCCTCTAGGAAAGCAAAGGGAAATAAAATTTATCACAGGCTTTATGTGTAGGTTTTGAAACAAACTGTAGCAATATTTTGGGCATGTTACTGTTAAATTGCAGATCATGTACAAAAGTCAGAATAGTTACATGCAGTAAAAAAAGTAGATAACTTAAATAATGACTAAAAAATGTTTCATTTAGTTTCTGGATCTTTACTGTTTAAGGCAACAAATGTTCTTAGATTGGTCATGGCTGCCAGACAGAGATATCAAAAAGTTAAAACTTTACTTGCACCACATCTGCTCTTTTATTAGGTTTTTTTAAAAAAATTTAGATTTATTGTACTTTTTTATTAGACACAGGGAAGAATAACCCACGGACCAGTACAGGCTGAGGACTGACCTGCTGGAAAGCAGCTCTGAAGGGCCTTGGGATCCTAGTGAACAGCAAGCTGTCCATGAGCTAGCAGTGTGCCCTTGTGGCCAAGAAGGCTGGTGGGGTGCTTTAGGAAGAGCATTGCCATCAGGCTGAGGGAGGTGACCCTGCCCCTCTGCTCAGCCCTAGTGAGGTGCATTTGGAGTGCTGTGTCCAGTTCTGGCCTTTTCAGAGTAAGAGAGACATGGAGCTCCTGGAGCAGGTCCAGCAGAGGACTATGAAGATGATTAAGGGACTGGAGCATCTTCCTTATGAGGAAAGGCTGAGGGAACTGGACCTGTTCAGCCTCGAGAAGAGAAGGCTGAGAGAGGACCTCATCAATGTCTCTAAGTATCTGAAGGGAGGGTGTCAGGAGGTTGGAGCCAGGCTCTTGGTTGTGCTGAGCAACAGGACAAGAGGCAACAGGCAGAAACTGATGCACAGAAAGTTCCACCTGAATATGAGGAAGAATTTCTTTGCTGGGCAGTAAAGAACTGGAACAAGTTGCCCGGAGAGGTTGTGGAGTCTTCCTCACTGGAGATATTCAAGAACCTGCTGGATGCAATCCTGTGCAATGTCCTCTAGGATGACCCTTCTTGAGCAGGAAGGTTGGACCAGATGACCCACTGTGACCCCTTCCAACCTTACCCGTTCTGTGATTCTGTGATTATTTTTTTTATTATGTATTTACACAGTAGCAATCCAAATATAGTATCTGGTTTGGGTTTTTTGTTTGTTTGTTTTCTAAAAAGCAGAATGCAGTTTGGTTTCCTCTAACATAAATATTAGACAATCTCACAACTCCTGCAGTATATAAGTAAGATATTCTGCAAATGCACAGTTTTCCTTAAATGCCCATGGGGGAAAAAAATCCATCAGGTTTTATTCATAGTTTTTTATAGTCATGGGACAGACTTTTCTGCAAAGTAAACCAATCTGAAAGCATTCAGATTATTTTACCCACACTGATGACATGTTTCTGCCTATATTACCTCACAGCATGTCACAAGACATCACTACATGCTGAGTTATATTTCATTTATTCCAGAATCTCATCAAGTCACTTCAGTATAAGTATATAAAAAATTAAAAAATCACTCAGTACCACAAAGCTCTTTAAAGTTAGATTTCCATAAATTTGCACAGTACTAAATATTGGCAGTGTTAAGCAAATGAGATCAAGTAAGTACATTAAAGTGGAAACATTACTTAAGCAAATAGAAGCTGTTCTATACTGTTCTATAACATTTCTATCTTTTTAATGTGGTCTGACTTGTTTTTTTAATTAAAGAATGGTCCAAAAGTGCCTGTAGGTAAACAAGAAATCATAAATTAATTCTTAATTCTTATTTTTGCTGGTTCAGCTGGAATTATAGTTCTCTTAATCTCCTGAATTTACCGTTTTTGTGCTGTTGCCATAGCGAAATCAGGTAGAGCAGGCAAAGCTGTACTTTTTCTTCTCTTTGAACTTAACTAAAAATAATGCTTAATCTATTGGTATGGCTTTAGAAATAGCTTTTAAAAATGTTAATGTGGATTTAGCAGCTGCAGAACTGAAAGATATTCTGGTCTCAAACTGGAAGTCCTTTTTACACTCAGCAAAAATGCAGTACCTGTGCAAGTTTTCCTTTAGTAGTTCATCCTTGTGCTTTAGGCCTAGGGAGGCTTGAGAGGAAAAAAATGGATATGCCTGCATCAATTTATTCATCTTGCTGTCAGGTACTTCTGAGCAGGGAAGCAGTTTGGTGCAGCTGGTTTTTGTGACTGGGCAGCTTGTTTTTGTAACCAGGGCAGAACATACCGTACTATTTCAAGTGGTAGTCAGTTTGCCTCTCTGTAGCCTGATGGAAATAGCTTTGTCACTGGGGAATTCTGCATAGCAGACTTGGTACTGAAAAGGTCCAAATCCCACTGAGGATTCATCTCATTCTTTAGGAACATGATGCCAGATTTAGGTATATTTGTATTGTAATAATTGTATATAGTATGTAATTGAGGTGTACTAGTCTGTTGTGCACATGCCTACCTCCAAGTCAATTCACTTACTTCAAACTGTGTCAAAGTTACCTCTAGTGTAGAAATATTGATTTGTAAAAAATGTGATACCTCAAAGGTACAGAAAGACACTTTCAAATCTTTGGCAAAAGTCCGTAGTTGGTATGGAGATATCCTAGAAATGGAAGGAAATAGTTGAAATTGCTTAAGTGTTCACTGACTGCATAATGAGGTGTACTTGTTCTCTCTTCCCTCTTACTTATTGACTCTATTTTCCTCTTTTTCGTGTGTGTTTTGGGGGTTTAATTTCGGGGGGAGGTTATGCCTTTCAGCTAACTATGGTCTCAGCTTGACCAGACAGGAAGATCCCCAACCCCCCTTTTTTTGCAAAAGTGCTATAAACTGAGGGGGCTGACAAGAAAAATATCTTAAATATCTTTTATAGTCTATATTGGTCTTCCATTACTTGGTTCAAGTTGAAGGTGTCATTCACATCTCCAACATATTCAGTGATCTGTGCTGAGGCTGGAGCAGATGGAAACCTTATGTCAGCACCTCTCCTTAAGCTGCATTATGGCTGTTCCTGACAAGTGGATTTCTGTGAGAGACAGCTTTCTAGAGAGGTTTCTGTGAGAGCACAGCAACCATGGAGTTCAGGAACCATTTTTAACCATCGTCCTTAATTACATTTTGAATGCATGGCGTGCTATGACATTGCAATCACAAATACAGGGAGAACACAAGAAAATAAGCACTTCAAATAAAAAAAAACAAAAAAAAAACCCCAACAAAAACAAAAAAACTTGCAATTTTTTGCTGACAAGGGAGAGGGAAAGACAGCTGCTCACAACAGATACTAATCTTATCAGTTAATGTACTTACTCTGAGCTTTTAGGCAGTGTAAGAACCAAAAAACAACAAAGTGGCTGTACTCAGGTGGAAGTTAACCAAGTCTCAGAAAGTTTAGTACAACTGGTTGTTTGTGATGTTCCAAGCTGGTTACTCAAATTTAATTTGTCTTTGGAGGGAAAAGTTGTGTTTATTTTTCTTCTTGTTGTTGCTTTTATTTTCTATTAGTTTTGCTTTTTTCTTAAAGGGGTCAGGAATTGAACAGGACTAGCAGCTCAATAACTCACACTTTTCCTATTTTGTTTAAAATGAGAGTGCTAGTGCTATCTTTGGCGCCCTTAGAAGTCTATCAACCAACAATGTTCCTTTATCTAGCAATCTACCAATTGCATGGCAAAGAATAAAAAAGAAAGAAAGAAACAAACAAAACACAGGAATATGTAGTCCGACTTGTCTTTGACTGTTTTCAACATGTAATTGTATGAGGGAAAATGTTGCAGAGTTCTGCCTCAGGTTTCTTATCAGACATGGATGGTAATATGTCACTGGCTAACTTGACTAATCTGCTGTTGCTGTTGCTTTTAAACCTCCACAAGCAATAGTGTTTTCCTCTGATTATTCCTCCCCCTCCTTTAGGGCTCACTTACATGGCCATGTACATTTTTATGTCTTCCTTTTGAACAGACTTCTGTACCTTGATGGTGATCTCAGAAAGGTTCAGTGTATAGGAAGCAAAGAAAGATGAAACTAAATTGTTTCTAGTGTTAGTATGTACTAAGAAGGAACAAATAACTCGTAAATAAATCTAAATAGCTTTAATTTTTCAGAAAGTGCATACAGTAGAGCTCTGTGTGTGTGTGTGTTTGTAATAATGTAAATAATGGAGACAGAAGGCAAAAAAGGGAAATAAATTTCTTTGCACACCCCCAGTTATGCACTTATTTCACCCAATAATGAATGTAACACTTCTACACATTGCCTTGGTGGTCTCCTGAAGTCTCTGGAACAGTCTCCAGCTTTCACCATGTGAAAATATCTTTTCTGGGAGACTGGATATTTTGCAGGTGATACTTAAGACTAAAGTATCTCAGAGCACACTCGTTTTCTAAATAACAACTAAACCCCAAGTTATTTTCAAATATGAAGTGGGGCAGGACCAACTCAGATTGAACAGACACTTGGGTATATGAATCAAATTGAGAGACAAGGTAAAGAGCCTCAGACATTAGAAATAAGTGAGTGCCAGGCACAAGTAAAGTTTGCCAGTGAATTACAAAGGCAACAGGAATATTCAAGGTCAGAGAAAGTGTTTGCTTTCCTTCTGGGTGGGCACCAGGTGCCACAGTAATGGGCAGCAGACATAATGCTTTTTCAGCTGTCCCCTGCTTGATACAGATAGGTGACTTACATTTTGAGAGACAGTAAATTTAAGCATAGCATCACACATAAAATGCTTCTGCCTGTCAATTATACACAATAGTGTGTTTGGTAGTTAACTGCTAAGCCACATTGTGTGGATATACTCAGTGTGATTTACTATCCAGTCTTGGACTAATTCCCTGGTCTGGAAAGTTGGAAGCACAGATGAGCTGTCCTTCATTTGTTAATCATCTGTTACATTGGAGATTTTATTGTATATTTGTGTGTAAGGATTTTGAGATACAGAATTGTCTAATAATTCATTCAGAATATCTTGAGATAGATTTAATGCTAGCTCCAAGATTTATACTCAGCAAATGGTAAGCACACAGGTATCTAATGCCTTTATCAACATTTTTTCTATCAAAATTTGCTGAACAACTTCTCTGATTAGTTTGGTTCTGTTTTACAGTAATTATTATACAAAAATTGATTGCTGTGAGAGCAGTCCTGCCTCCTCTGTTAAATGCACTTTTGACATATCCTGTCGTTCCAGCAAGTGCTGACACCAGATCAACAGCTACACAGAAAGAAAGGATTGCTTCAAACTATAAAGGCACTTACAGATTATTCAGATATCATCTTGCATTGGCCTTAGGATGGCCTGTTACTTCCAGCCCTAAAAATAAACAACTGTTAATCACCTAGTGGCAACATGAGTTGACCAGCAGTTGTGACTGCCTGGACTTCAATCTAACAGTACTCAAAAGCTTTTCTCATGTTTTCTGTCACCCAGGATAAGAGGTAGTCTCCAGCCAAGCATTCCTTTGGGAAGGCTGCTGTGAGTTGAACAAAATGTTTGAAATAACCTCAGTAACTCCTCAACACTGATCCATAACTTCAAATGTGCAGAATCAAACAATAGCAGCCTTGCATTGGCGGTCTCTGGGGAGAGAACTAATGACGTAAGATTTTCTAATGGAGACTAAGTAACAAGCAAGTACCTCAGGAAGCACCATTCCTTGCCTGGATTTAATCAAAAAGCAATGCTTTCAGCAACAATATGTGGAATAGTTCTGCGATGCAAACAATCATCTTTCTCCCATGTTTTTTCAAAAGACAGAAGCATTCTTGCAGCGTCTTAACTGGTAAATACAAGTAGCACAACTTAAAATAGAAGCAGCATAGCTTTAGTAAGCTAGTCCTCAAATTGCATGTTGTAAGATGGAAGTGTTGCTGCTTTGAACAGGAACACATTAATGGACTTGTAAAACAGTGGACAATAAAACAATGTTCTAACCATGTATTATGAAAGGCAAATATGTAGATGCCACACCTAATACAGAATAGAATATTAGACTTTCTCCATCAGAATGAAATTTATGAAGCTTCAGAAAAAGAAGATGTAGAACATTTTTCTTATATTGTGCCTTTCAGATTTGAGATTTTTTTTGGTTGAGCTTCTTTTGGTTGGTTATGACCATCATCCAGGGTGCCTGAAGTCGCTTTGTCCTGTACTGAGATGGTTAACTGCTGTAGAATCCTTGTATATCTGGGAATCTTGGACCTGTCTCCGAAGTACCAAGTAAGTTACAGGAACACTGCCTATTATCTCTTTTAGAAGGATCCAGGAATTATTTTCCCAGGCAGCCAAAATGCATTGTTTTCCAAGATGCATACTGAAGTGATCTCATCTAAAGCTAGAAGAAGCCAACTCTGTGCACTTACAACTGAGAAGACCAACCATATCCTGGGCTGCATCCAAAGCAGTGTGGCCAGCAGGGTGAGGGAGGGCATTCTGCTCCTCTACTCTGCCCTTGTGAGACCCCTCCTGGAACACTGCATCCAGCCCTGGGATCCCCAGCAAAAGAGAGATGCGGACCTGTTAGAGCAGGTCCAGAGGAGGGACAGGAAGATGAACAGGGGGATGGAGCACCTCTCCAATGAGGACAGCCTGAGATAGCTGGGTTTATTAAGCTTGGAGAAGAGAAGGCTCCGGGGAGACTTCATTGCAGCCTTCCAGTATATAAAAGGAGGTTATAAAAAGGAAGGAGAGGGATTTTTTGTACAGGTAGATAGTGACAGGACCAGGGTCACCAGTTTTAAACTGAAAGAGGGCATGTTTAGATGAGATGTTAGGAAAAAATTCTTTATTCAGAGGGTGGTGAAGCACTGAAACAGGTTGCCTAGAGAGATTGTGGATAGTATTGGAAGTATTCAAGGCCAGGTTGGATGGGGCCCTGAGCAACCTGATCTAGTGATTGGCATCCCTGCCCACAGCAGGGGGTTTGGAACTAGATGATCTTTAAGATCCCTTCCAACACAAACCATGCTATGATTCTTAAGATAAAACTTCGGCCATTATTTCCATGAAACAGCCCAGCAGTATGAGGATTAACAATTTCTTTTCTAAAATGTTGATGTGAGTTAATTAACCATGTTGATTTTCAGTACATCAGCCCAATTCTACAGTGCAGGCATAGGGTCACCTTATAGTCTGTCTTTACAGCACAAATCCTTACAATTTGATGTACAAAGAATGCATCATCTGATTTTGAACATGCTGAGACTGGAAGTAAAAAAGTGTTTTACGTTAAGTACTCACAAGCACTTTGTGAGTTGAGCATCTGGAATACTGCTAACAGACAACAAAATAATATATTTCAGTAGAAGTTAGGACATGAACCAACAAAACCTGAGAGATTCAAAGTTCACTAAAGGCTCTCTTCTCTTAATGAAAAGGTGCCTTGAGCCAGTATGTGTTTTCTTTCTCACTCACTGCATCAGTCTTCACTTACAAAGCCTTGATCCTTGTAAATCGCTGTAACCTCGATGTTATTTAATCATAGTTTTTAGACGTTAATTTTCATGAGAACTGTATTAAAAAAAAAGCCTAACTTGTCATTGAGGATTATAAAAATCCTTTCTTTGCCTGGAGAACAGTACTCAGATCTGAATGAATAAGTGCAAGTGAAGAATGTGTTTCGACAGTTTGTTTATTAAAAATGTATTATGCAGCTAAAAGTTATATTGTATTTATAATAGTTTAATGACTGACTTGCAGAGTTTCTGGTGCAGTCTATTAATATGCATTTAAAAATTGTGCTATGCAAAATTCTAAAATATTTTAAATGCTCCCTTATGTCCACATAAATATCACTTGATTTGTTTTTATTTCTCCAAATGCCAAAAGCAATTAAATCATATTATAAGCCTGATGAAATGCTGCTATTTGATTGAAGCGTTAACAGTCTCATTGGAGAGATAAAAAGACAACTAGTGTAAGAAAAAGCTCATTAAGATTTAATCATATCCAAGTGAGGTGTAACTATAGAGAAAGAGACCTGATATTAGTTTCCATTCACCCTTTTTTCTCCTGTCAATTCTAACTTCCACATCAACTGCATATAACATCAGTATCTGGCGTTCATGGAAATGCCCACGTTTCTCAGCCCAAAAGAAATTCCCACTTTTGAGTCACAACCTCCTTGGAAATGGGAGTCTCATAGAATATTAATAGACTTTGATTTTTTCCTTGTCTTCAGTAAAAACAAGACTTCCCAGAACTACTGTGGTAACATCAAAGCTTAAAGCAGATTAGGTTTTACTTGCTTAATTTTACCTTAAGCAGCATAAACTGGATGCCTGGATCTTTGAAACATATTATGTTAGCATTATCTGCTAACTTCTGTGTGTGAGGCTTGATCTAGTGCTTGTTAGTACCATGGACAAGTTTTGTATTATCTTAAAAAGTATGTTATCAAAAGTTATTAAACTTTCTTGAACCACATTTGCAAGCTAATTTATATTTGTACAGTTGCTACTGCAGGAAGGCAGTGTTAAGTAGCTTAAGGGAGTTGGGCACAAAAATGAAGCAAAAACTATAATTCGGTTACTTCTTTTTAATAAGTACTGGGGGTTTTTTTTCCTTTCTTTCAACCAGATTTGGTGAAGTCAGAGTAATACGGTGCTGTGTGTGTGTCACTGGAACACAAAAGCATGTGGCAGGTTTGAAAACTGACAGGGATAATAAAGCCCCAGCGTTACCTTTAAATTGCATTCAGAGTTTTTAAAATGAACTGTTTTCGTACACAAGTATGTTTATTAGATTTTAAAAATCTGTATAAATGAACAGTAGGAAAAAATCTCTTGTTGTAAACTATTCTGAACTAGGATTGTAGTAGGTGTTTAGGTGGAAAATTTCTTGCTAATCGAAGTAAGTTTCTGAGCAGTGGCTGGTAAATGTTTGCCAAGATACATAATGCTGTGTCATCAGCAGTAGTAAACTAACAGACATAAGGAAGTTGGCTCACTGATGCCAATTGACCTTACTCAAAAATGTGGTCTGTGGTTGTTGCCTACAAGCCTAGTTCTGCCAATTTCTAAATGTCCTCTGCTAACACAAATGAGACTTCTACAAGTACACTGAAATAAACTTGAATCCTTAAACAGTAAACTTATTAGATATTGGGGAGGTTAATTATTTTATCTTCAGGGTTTATTAGTACTACAAGTAAAACCTGTTTGCTCACAGCTGTGATTCTGAAGAACCATGTTAAATTGACTTAGAATTTGTGAACTTTTGTATTTCGCCTTCCCCAGGAAATAAATAGTGATGTGCAAATAGTAATGCTCTGATTTGCTTCATATTTAAAAAGAAAATCAAGAAAACAAAGCCAGGTTTTTAGCTGACATTGAAAAGTGAGGGAGACCAGAATGCGGTCCTTCAAAGACACATTCAGGTGTGATCTTCCTGATTAACATCACCAACGAGGTAGACTGTTATGCTTTGATAACATTAATGCTTGGCTTAATCTGTTTGATAAAATATTTGTTTAAATGCATGCATATTAGAAATAATTTATATGCCAGCATTTTATTATGGGAGTCAAATTATTCAATGGAATTCAAATTATTTACATTACGCTGAGATGCATAAAACCAATCTGTAACAAATAGACTAAGTGAAGTGAACATCTGTATAAAAACAACTGCAAGTTGTTTTACATTTCAGTATCAAGCAGTGTGTTGAAAATGCATTTTTTATAAAACTACATGCAAGGCTTTTTGATGGAGAAAAAATGGCCTCACAATAGCCACATGTTTAGGCAAATCCTTAGAAGGTGGTATGGACCCCACACAGACATTCCAGAAGAAAAGACGTTACTATAAAGTAGTTTTTCTTGAAGTGAAGTAGAATATGTGTGAGCCTACCAGGCCACTTGGATAAATAAATAAAAGTCTTTCTATTCTAGCACAAAACTGGTTCAACTGGAGGGCAAGTTAAATCCAGATTCACGTTTTACTTAGTTGTTTTCTTTTCCTTTCTTTTTTTTTAGTGATTCCTTGCTTGGTTTGTTGTTGTTGTTGTTTTTTCTTAAGACAAATAAATATTTGGCCTTGGGTTATCTGATTTTTACCTTCTTGGCTTTTCAGCATATCTCTGTGAAATTCCTTTCCAAGACAAAACCCAGTGTCCCAGGATTATTGATGTACTTCTTTAACTATGGGTTTCTTTCAAAATTTGTGTCATTAAACCAGTACAAGAGTTCCTCTGAACAATCTGAAGTTAGTGCAACCCTGACTTTTCAGCTTTAAGAAGAAATTCCTTATAAAAGTAGTTTTAAAAGCACTAGTTTTGCTGGAATAGCTGAATCTATAGTTTTGTATAACTGTTGGATGCGTTCCTTCACACCTAGGCCTTTCAGGATAAGAATTAAAGAAAGACAAGGGAGGAAAAATAAAAAGTAAATACATTCTCAGGAATTTATTCAGTTTTTCTGAGCAAGAAGAAAATGCATAGGAGTCCAGTAGTTTATTACATTCTAATGGTAGATTTTCAGTTTAAGCTTAAACCATCTCCCGTGTGTCTTTCACATGAAATAATCTGGCCTATCTTTTATCTATATAGTTTTAGGACCCATTGGTACATTCGAAGTTTTTCTCTCCTCGGAGCTAATGGATATGTCCCCTTTCCATAGCAATACCAAGTGAGCATTCTGTTATTGAAGTTCATTCCCGTGTGGAAACCACGGTTATTCCCTAGCTTGTTATATGTTACAAGTGATGTAAGAAGTCATTTTGTTGCCTGACTTTCGGTCGTCATGGTGTCATATCCACGTTTTGGAAGAAGTCGAATTGAAAAGGATAGTTCTTACTTTTAAGTTACCCTTCCCTACCTCATCCCCTTTCATAAAAACGTTAAATGTCGTTTCAAATTAAGGAAGCAGTAATTAACCAGGGGCATTGTTTGTGATTTGCCGACTCTGGGCGTTAATGAGAGAGAAATTAGCACTTAGCAGCAGGAGTTCCTGATAGTCAGTGGCAAATGGTTAACATGCCAACAAGTTAATTTTGGTCTTAAATAGTGCACTTAAGTGCTTTTAAACAAAAGTATGGCGTGTTTTTTTACGAGAATATACACGAGTTGTGTGCTATAGAGCTATAATAGAAGGAACGGCACAATAGAGTTGAAAAAAGTGCAACCTAGGCAGCACAGGTCAAACAGTTTTGCAGCTCAAAAGCAGGATTGATGGATATTTTCATGCTAAAGATGCACTTGCTCCTGCTATTAATAGTCTATAGATGTTCTTGTATATAAATTTTATTATCAAATTTAGCATTTCTGACCATAATTTTTTAAGCACCTCAAAAATTGTGCTTGAGCTGAGGTGATTTGCTAGAAAGACATAAATTAGGCTTTTGAGGTGTCTCAAAATAGTAATTTTATTTAAAATTACAGTTTCAAAAAATAACTTAAGAAATTACTTAAGCACAGTGCCACATGCATTTTACAATGAATGGGGGATTCAGACTGCCACACAGCAAAATGAGCCTCTCAAAACATGGGTAAGCAACTGCTCATTAGCATAAGGATTTTACCTGGCACACATGCTCCTAATGAGTAACTACTTGCGTACATTTCATAGCTTCTGCCTTGCACAGAGTAGCCCATTAGAAATTGAAGGTCTGCTCCCTCTCTTCCAGGGATTTTTGCTTTTAAAATAACTTTGGTTAGAACCTAAGTACATCCTCACCCAATTATTCCATTTCTATGTTTGCTTGATGTGGGAACAGATACACAATCTGTGAAATAACAAAAGTAAGGGTCCATCCGGCATCAGCAAACTGCTGTCTCTCACCAGAAGCTGGGAGCATCAGTCCGTGGCCTCAGCTGCCACTGGCCCCTTGCTCCTGCCAGGCAGTCTGGCCTCCCCAGTACAGTGAGGTTCTCCATGTCTTGGCCCCACATGAACTTGAACAAAGGACAATATCCTTAGAGACAGTAGAGGTTGAAGTTGTTGGCCAGCCAGAGAAAACTTAGGAATTGCGTGCAGGCAGCACTGTCCTTCCGCATAAGCCACTTTTTAGTCTGAGCTGTATTTATTGCCAAACGTGTTAGGATGTGTTATGTAGTGTAGCCAGATTTGTCAGAGTTTTAACCTTTCAACTTTCAAATATCGTCTTTCAGTTGCAAATAGAACATTTGCCATTGTGGTCTCAGCTGTGCTTAGGGGTAATTTACTCTGCCACTGAACTGTGGCCACTTGGAGGTTGAAGAGTAGTAGCCATAGGCAATGTTACAACACTCAGTTTCGGGCAAAAGGCTACCATATCTAATTGAAACTACAGGAAGAAGCCACTGGGGTTTCTTCTTCCTTTGATGCCTATTCCATTAAATAAGCACATCAAATAGAGTTTTACCCCCACTGCTGGAAAGAAACTGTCCTCATGAAGCCAGTCTGGCACTACCCATGGCTTTGATTGCTTGTATTTTCTGCTCAGGGGAAATTTAGGTTACCGTGGCTCCTCCCATCACATTTTTATTATAATTAAACGTTAACAAAAATTGTCTACCATATTAGAGTCCTGAGCACGGCTTTTCATATAAACCATTACATGACATTCTATTGAACTTTTTCTTGTACAGACGGTATCTAACAGCTCATCCTGCACTGTTGGTTTTGGCAAGTTCACTACAGCATATAATAAATCAAGGAAGAAAAAGCTTTTTGGCCTAATGTTGTACAGACTGCTGTAATGTTAGACTACAGAAAGCAGTTCTGTTTTTAGACATCCTTTTACTAACCCAACATTCATAATTTATGATTCCACTGTAAAATTCCTGCAACACTACACCAGAAGTAGTGCTGCCCTTTAATTAAGTGCTCTCAGTAGGAAAAACGTGAAACTGATGTGCAAAACACATCACAGTACACAGTGATTGATAGTGATTACTTCTTTATGAACCCAGCCTGAAGGTCTGAACTTCCTGATGGGTAAAATAGTCCATGGGGCTACTTCCTGAGTTTGCCTAGTGGGGATCAGTCAGAGTTAGCAATATCTGAGGAATTCCTGAGGCACATTTCAGAGACGTTACAGCACAAACTTTCTGTTTCTTCTGAATTGTCCCTTACGTTAATAACTGCCTGATTAATAGCTCATTGTAGAGATTGTATTTTAAGGATTCATTGTTATCTTCATAGTATTATAATTTGCATGAACTGAAACATGCATAAACTCTTGTGTTTTTAATGTCTACACCCCCAAATCTAAAAAAGCCGAGTGCATGGGAAGAGACATTTCTATATGTATCAAAGTTATTGAATGTTATTTAATACAGCTATTTTTTTGCTGATATGTGCAGAGTGTTCAAAGGAGGAAAAAAAAGACTGATATGGATTGTTTGAGTCTCTAAATAGCATTTTTATTCATGGAATCAGGTATTATTGACATCTATCAATTGAACATCAGTCAAAATTTGAAAATTAAATGGAGGTCAAATACTCTCTGCAATTTTGCAGTGAAATTAACAGATTTACTTGTTTTGGAATCACAGAGGTGGGAAATTAAAGTTCCCCTAACACAATAACATAAGTTCATTTTTCTTTTTTTGCTTGATAGATTTGGCCCTGGATTAGTCATCTACTGGTATGGATTTATTGAAGAGCTGGACTGCCATCGTGAGCGTGGTATCCTGCTAAAAGACTGCTTTCCTACTGACATTGTGACTCTGCGACACAGCATGGCTCAACACTGATATTGGGAGGAAGAGGTAAATCCGGAAGCAATTTTACTTTCCTGCAGTGTAAACTAATGGCAGCATCTGCCCTGAACTTCAGCTGAACTCCTGCTGCCCGCCCTTATGCTACTGCCGCTTTACACAAACTTATCAAGAGTTTCTGTTTTGCTTCAGACCTCTGTTGTGATCAGCCAAAAAAGACAGACACAACCCACTCACTATCAGCAGTTCTGCCTCTGTCAAACAGCTAGTTTCTAGATACTCATAATCTTTCTTCCTTCCCTATGGTTTCTTCTGGCATGCCAAACAAAGACAAAAATGCATAGGCTGAAAGGTGGAGCTTTCGGTTCTTATCCCCATTACAGAGTCATCTTTAAAATTAAGTGCTTTTTATGATTTCACTCGCAAGTTTATTCAGTGCTAGTAATATGACTCAGACACTTATGGTGATGGGGAAATTTGGTAAAGACTGTTGTTTTGGGGCTTAAAACAATATAATGCAAAGCTCGTAAAACCAAATGGTAAGACAGGATCATGGCTGTTACAGTAAATAGCCAGATTTTGAGAGAATAATTGGTATATGTGTTTCATCACTATCTGATTGTTAAAATTAACAATGGAATCCCAAGTTAACAGTTAAAAAGTAATCTAAGTTAGGGGATTTTTATGGGGGGTGAAAGTGAAGATCACAGATTTTATTTTATGTATATAAGCCTGCGAAGTTTGGGGTTAGTTTTTGGGAGGGGTTAACGAGTATTTTAATATTTTAATGATTCAGAAATAACTTGTGTTTTGTCTTTTCCTCGCCCCCACCCCTAGGGAATCTCTACCTAGGAATTTTTCTCTTAACTGACTTTAAGGAAGAAATCTGTCTTGACCCCTGTAGGTATCATAGCATGCAATTTTCTGGCATTCTGAAGACTGAAAGAACAATGTGGGTTATTTCTGCAAAAGATTACCATCCTGGTGTTCAAGAAGGAGAATTAAAAAAAAAAGGTGAAACAGTGCTTCATACTGGATCAGTTCCACAAGACAAATAAAACACAAAAATGGACAGAAGTTTCCTGTGTATTTGTCTTCTTGTAAGAGTCTTGCTTTTTTTTGTGTTGGAACCAGCAATATCAGAAGTACACTGATGTGAGTGTTAACCCTTCTTGAAGTTTTGAGTTCAGTCTCTTCTGTTTCCATTCACATCACCACTCAGGTTTGTGCTCTCAGTTAGATGGCAGCAGCTTATTGGGCTTGACAGACTTCAATACTCTCTTCTTTGCTCACTGGTATTCAGGAACAGACAAAGTATTTTAAAAAGTCAGTGAGAGTTTTGCCTGTATGCTCATCATGTTCAGATTTGCAGAGAAGCAGAGGTATAGATTCTGTTGTAGAATTAAAGGTGGGAGAACAGTCTCCCTTAAGCACAAGTTGATAACCTTTTTCCAGAAGGAAAGGGTTTTAAAACATTGCAATGCATATTCAACACCTTTTTTTTAGCTGAAGATACTTTGTGCACCTGTATGATTTCAAAAATCACATGCAGATTTTTTACAGTCTTGCCTTGAGTCAAAAAAATATTAATCCTGTTCAGGAATTTTTCAGCTATACTTTTCAGGTGCATACACAGTATTTTTTTTTTTTAATTTTTAGTTCTCACCTTAACACTTTCTGATAAGTTTCAGACAGGAATTTATCATTTTGACTAATCTTTCATTTTCAGGAAAAAATCTCTTTAGTCTTCCTGTACTCTGTCCCTTGCTGCAGAGATAAGCTAGTATAGCTCCATTACAGTGAGTTATTTTTATGTAGAGATATTTTCCTGGGTTTGAATGTGTTACAGTTAAAAGATTTATTTTTTTAAAAAAATATTCAAACACCTGTAATTCATTTGTGTTCAAGTATTTAAGGTATTGTGCTGATCTTATTTTACCTGACCAACTTTAAGGATCTGCCCATAAAGATATACAGAAGCAGTCTGTGAAGTGTACATGCCTGATGCTACACAGAAGCTGCATTTAGGGTGTTGCTCCCCCTGGGACTTCTAACTGTGGTTTTGATTGGTGGAATATGTAAAATTAGAGAATGAAAAAGAAGAAATAACTGAATATTATCATACTAGAAAATTAAGAAGAAATAGTTGTCTGAGTGAAATGGGTTTTAAAGGCAAACTGAATTTGCTTTAGCTACTGCATATGCTTTCTGTTGTATGAAATCATTTAAATCAGCCTTTACATGATGCACTAATGCTGCTTTTTCTTTTTGAATAAATTAAATTTATCTGCACAGATGTTGAAAATTCTGCTCAACCTCCATCAAAGCTTTGCTTTATTTGTTCTTACGTTAAACAAATTTATGTGGAGACACACAGGTAAATCAGGTTAGGCTTATATTTGTTTATTTATTCCTCTACTTAATGCTGTGACATAACAGGTTGGAAAGCAGTACACCTATCTTTAATCAAAGCTTTAACCTCACCTTCATATATTGGCCACTTTAGGAAT
This sequence comes from Cephalopterus ornatus, assembly GCA_013396775.1. Classification (NCBI taxonomy): domain Eukaryota; kingdom Metazoa; phylum Chordata; class Aves; order Passeriformes; family Cotingidae; genus Cephalopterus; species Cephalopterus ornatus. The sequence continues at coordinate 300,041 of VZRE01014649.1, forward strand.
CTTTGTATTAGAATGAGAATGAAATAGGCCACAAAAGTGTACGTACTGTACGAATTTCATTACATGCTATCAAAAAAGCTTTGCCACCACAAAAACTATGCTGTGTCACTATTTTAAATGCTGAAATCAAAACATTAAAAAAAATTAGGACTCTTGTTATTCCTACTTGTGTACTGTATACTCTTTTGGGTATTTTTTCTGTTTATCGGGTGTAAACGTCAACTTTAATATTAAAGAGGAGAGACTGCTCTTTGTTTGGGAGATTTTTGTTGGGTTTGTTTTCTTAAACAATGCTGTAGTCATTAGAACCTTAACATTAAAGCCAAATTCAGTTTTATGGGATATTTTGTAGAGTGTGCTAATGAATTATATCAAGCCAGAAAACAGAAGTGTGCATAAAATTGAATTATGTTCTCACTGGCATACACAGACTTGCCAAGCATCTGCTCTTACAGGCACTGTAATAAGGCCTATTCTGAGCTTTAGGAACTCATGAAATTGTGTCAAACAGGGAAGTAAAATTTCCTTATACAGGAGGAACAGCACAAGAGTGGGTCATACACTCCAGTATAAGAAGAAAAATTGTTTGTGTTTTTTACTGTTCCTGTATTCTGGAGACATGGTATGAGTTTAATAATCTTTCCCTAAAGACAGCTCAGAGCAGAATAAAACTTAAGATCTAAAGTTGAATAAAAGGGACCAAATGTCTTACTTCATTCCATTAATAGTACTGGTACTATTAATGAATAATGTTCATGAATAATGTTCATCCTGTTTTGTTATATTGGCTCATTCAAAAAGTCATACTTTTCTGGTATTTGCTTTTGGATTTCTCCACCACCGAGACTACTACAGAGGAATATTCATGCCTCTTTCAATTTGCCTTTGAATCCATCTCTTTTAATTTTCTTAGTTTAATCATTTCACATTTATTTATTCAGTATCCTCCCATTTGCTCACGTCCCATTTGAAAATTCTGTCCTGTGTTTTCTACCACCTGCTTCTGTTGCTGTTACTACATCTGAAGAGTGCTGTTTCCAGTTCTGTGTGCCTTTGGACTGACCAACCATCTCAGGCAAGTTTGCTCTTACTCTGATTTAAATAGCAGCCTTAAGATGCCAGGGAGACTGCCCTCAAATTACCACATGGCTTTGTATTGTGGAAGTGTTGTCATGCTCTTCTTCATTCTCTTGGTTTGAAACATAGGTTATTTCTGCAGGCTAGGAGTGTTCACCAAGCAGAGCAGTAGTACAGAATAATCACTCACCCTGTATTGAGAGTACAGTTGTACAAAGGACTAAGTTAGGAGTGCATCTGTGCTACTAGGAAGTAGGCATAGGCAATATTAGGAATTTAGTTGTCACAGCAATCTCTTTCACTAAGGACACTTCCTTTCTGCAAGTTCATGCTTTGTTTGTGCAGTACTTCTTCAAGGAGATTTGTTGAAGTCTAAGGTTTAGCTTTCCTCCTGTGCCAAAATCTACTTGGCTCAGAACGGAAAAGGTGGCTGTCTCCCCATCTTCACACCATAGCTGATCTGGCAAAAGCTTGTACATCATAAAGGTTGTTGTTATTTAACAGTTGATAACAACTCTTTAAAGGTCAACAAAATGTACACAGAATTGAATTCGATTCTTCCTGGTGCTTCATCTGATGTAGTCTTGCTATTTAGATAGCTTCTTCTGAAGGGATCTTCTGCAGTTAGATGGTGAATACTGAGCAAGGGAAACAGTTGTTAGAAACATGCATTTGTTATTTCGAGGATGAGATTAATTACATTAAGACAAATGCTGCTTAAGTATTGATATAATATTATGGAATAAAATAGGAGGCTGCCTGCGAAAACAACAAAAAAAATTCCTCCTATCATATTATTCTAAGTCACAAAGGGCCATTTGTTTTGGATTTGCAGGTTATTCAGAAATAACCTTTTTGTTACATCGACAAAAGAAGAAACCTCAAGGGTTTGCTCTTTACAGTGGTGTGATAGGAACCTAAAGTGTGCCTGTCGAAAAATGAACTAGCTAAGAATGGAAGCTTGGCAGCAACTTCACCATTTATAGAGAAACCATCTATCTAGTACGATCTGTATAAAATAGACCTCACTTAGGTTAGGGAAAGGTCACAAGTTACACAAAGTTTGGATAGTCTAAATGTGTTACTCAAAACTAACTCTCTTGTGTATAGTAAATATTAACTGAACCTGTATTATTAAAAACATGCCAGGATTCAAAAGATTAAATAAGGAAGATGTAATTATGAGCTAAATAATAAACAGAGCAGTTTTAGTTCCCCTTGTATTTTTCACTTTCCTGCTATTGTTTCATATATGGCTGTTATACAAAGAGCAGCTTAGGTCAGCTACTATAAATTATGGCTTTCATACAATAGTAATCTACTAAAATTATTTCAGAGCTGGATCAAAGAGCTTCAAAAGACATTTAAAAAACTTCTCCAGATAATAAAAAGACTTTATTTTGATGCCCTGTTTTCACGAGGATTTCTTGATTTAGTGTTGCGTCTTACAGTATTCAGCTATTTGTGTTGGTATTATGATAGTGGAACACACAAGATTTGCATAATTTTTTGCAGCCTCATATAATCATTAAATGGTAATATTAAAAAAACTCCTTTTAAATATGTTACCTGGTACATTTTTCAGGCTAGGTTTTTAAGCGAACCTAAATCAAAATATTTTGTTTGTTTGTTTGTTTAAGAAAACCAGCAAGACTTCAAGTGACATTTGATAATTCTTCTGTTTGCAAACATACAAATCATATTTGCAATGACAACAAACATTAACAGTGATAACAGTAATTCTGCTTAGTAGCTCTCAGCTGGCATCATGTCCCTGTGTAAGATGTTGGCCTGCCCTCGCTCCTGGCCAGGCTTTCACCCAATCTGAACAACTGCATGTCATCTACACAGATCCATAGATGTGGCACTGCAATGTCAACACAAAATGAAATGTCAATGCAAGTGTATGGAGACAAAGTAACAGTATTGAAACCATGTCAGTGCATATCTACAGAGACCACGTTACTCTGTCAGTGTGATTTTAGGAAGATCACTTTGAAATGTTAAAATGAAATGAAACTAAGTCAATTAGGTAATAACAATTGAGGTTCAGGGATTAATTGAGGGCCTAAGGTGAAGTCAGTGGACATTAACCCCAGCTAGTTATTAATTTTAGAGAAAGAGAGAAATATCCTTGGCTGAGGTTATTGTCATTATTAGGGAGTTGGGAAGTTTTTTCCCCCTATATTGTGAAAATACTTTAAGCTGTTGCTTTTAATAGCGATACACAAAGTGTGATATTGAGGATGGTAAAAGACATATTAGTTCAAAGTTAAGTTTCCTTAGAAATTGGATCCACCTGATACCAGAAAACCACTTTTTTTTTAATAGACGTTTAACAGATTTATCTTGGTGTCCAGCTGTCTGTAAGACTGTAATGTCTGAGAACTTGCCAAATGAAAATAATATGAACACGGAGAAGTATTCATTTACATAGCAACTACTATTTGTATGGCCCTAGTATTCATTGTTAACATAAGGCAGACACATAAACTAGTTAAACAATAACAATATTAAATAATTATTTTTGAAAATACCTAAAAAACCACCAAGTTAAGGTTATAAACTTTATGCACATTCAGTTTTTCAGAGTATATGACTGTATCATTAAGACACAACTGTGTAATATATTATTCATTTTATCATGTCAATGAGAATTGCTTGCCAAGAGCAATGCCTCTTTCGTTCAATGTGCTGTACAAACATGAAATCTGCCTAGGTCTTTGTCCTAAGGAGAGAAGACAGGAGACTGGATCTAAGAAATAATTACAATTGTGTTCTTTTTACCTATTTGTTTATATCAATTCATGTATATTTATATATTAATATGTACATTTATATATAAATACACCAAATATAGAGAAATAATTATTTTTGCTATTAATAAATACTGGCTACCCTTTCTCTTATAGAGGTCCCTGTTTACGTGTTTGCTGTATATAGGTGTATTGGTGGAGGTCTTTAGGAGAGGGAAGTAGCTCAACACTTATTCCTCCCGTAGAGGATGATTTCCCATGTTTAAGTGTTGATGAGAGCAACGAGACATTTCTGCAAGTTGACAAGTGACAGTGATGTTAAAAGAGCATGACAAAGGAGAGGGGATGAGCTGCAGCTGGAGGAGGCCAGGCCCGACCCTGCTGAGAGCCAGCAGCTTTTAGAACTTGACCTGGGCATTTTGGGGCTTCTGTCTCCAATATGAAGGTGCAGAGTTGTGGTCTCGCCTCCCAGAGTGCCTAAGGGGTGCTAAGAAAATTTCTGAAAGGTCTTTGAAATTCCAAGTAGAAGAGTACTGTGGAAATGCAAGTTTTATTACCGGAAGACATTTTCCATTACAAATGGATGTGTGGGATTAACTTTTTTAATTTTTGTTTTGCTTTTCCCTACTGAGCATTCATACTACACTCCATTTTGTATTTTGCCTCACCATGATAGCTCCATAATGAGTGGAAAAACACAAAAATTAGTTTGATCAGTTTATTTTCATACGTACTTTAAGCAGCCTTATTTTAATGTGTTTGGCACTGCATTACATACAAATGATAAAATACATTTACGAAAAAATAGGCTGGTTACACATCATGAAAAAAAAAGCGTAGGCACAGTTGGGTCTCGAGACATAAAGTTTCATCCTTTGAGGCGTGACTGTCTATACAGATCAGCTTAAATGTCTGTCTAATCTATTCTTAAAACACTCCAATGATGGAGATTCTTAGGAAGATTATAGGAATCCCCTACACATCTTTATTTAGTTAGAAAGACTTTCCAATGTCTTACCTAGATCTTTTTTTTTGCTGTAATAAGCCTGTTATGTTTCATCCAGTTATAAATGCATATGGAGAATAAATCTGGTGTCTGCTTTCTTTTTCTGATTTTTTCCATATTTGAATATTGTTCGGTCAACAAAACACCACAAATTCTTCCGAAATTTTTTCATATAAAGTTTTGATATTTGTTGCTTTACATGTGTGTCTTGTATTTCAGAAACCCAGTATCTTATGTACAAGACGCCTGCAAGTACATTCCTTCAATGACAAGTTGGTGGCTTCTATTTAGACTGGGGCCTTTTATACTGCCTACATTCAGATTCATCACAAATTCATCATTTTTTCATTCTGTTACTTTTTCTTCTTGCACATACTACTTGCTAGTGTATTTTTAGTTTTAACTTGCTGACTTGAAACTGCTTCTGTGATCCCTTTAGTTTGAATTCTAATCTCGCCCTTTGGAAGTAAATACTTGGTGTGATTCACAAAGTTTTGAACATGTAATCTGAAGTTAATGAGTTAAAACATTTGGTGTTTCAAGTCTATTACAGAGTTTGATGGTTAGCTGTAACCAATAAAGTACAGACTAATGGGACATACTCATCATAGGATATGCTCATAAAACTCCTAACACCAGTCTTCAGAAGACAGGTGGCTTACTGCTCAGTTTGTGAAATAAACATTTACTTAAACAAAATAAATAGTAGGAAAGAGTCTGCTAAATGGAGCATGCAGCAGCAACAACTTCTTTTAGTTAGATGTACATTTGCCATGAAGGTCCAGATTCTCAGTTCTCACAGGTGACTTGATCATCTTAACAATTCTATCACTAGTAGCTCAATTACTCAGCTATAGTGATAAGCTTATACTGACTCACCAGAAAGTTCGAGGCTCCAGTTGACAGAAGTTTTCCTGTGCTTTCCTTTCATCCCAGTTTTTCTGTAAGGTTTGCTGGAGGCAGTCAAAGAGGGTAAGAGTTGTTTGTGCTCCAGCAACCCACAGCTCCTTGAAGCTCAACAGCATTTTCTGTCATGACAAGATGTGTCATAACAAGGCAAGATAATAAGTGTCATAGATTTGTCTTTGTCTTCCATTTGCTTAATCCATGCTGTACTTTACTTGAAACAATCCTGCCCATTAATGCTTTGCATAACTGTTTTGTGCTCCTTGACCAGAGGCAGATAACTTACTCAAAGGTAGTACTAACTAGAGACAAAGAAGAATATTAAGTATCTAACATTTGGGCAACTATGGGGAATTTTAGTTACTACATAGATGAGATACCTGTTAGCTGGAAAAGTACCATTGAAGAGTCTGTTTAGGGGGGAAACATGTTATCACTTGTTATAGTGTGTTTTGTGGTATTCCTATTTCCATTTTAAAAGCTGCAGACCTTTCTCCTTCATTCTTCACTTACTCAGGCAAAAGAACGAACTTACACAAAGTGGTCAGTTTGTCAGAGCTCTGCCATGAGGGCTCAGAAGCAAACTCAAAACTTGGATTTTTCTCATACTTCCCCATCTCTGCCCCAGATGTGCTAGGGGCTGTGAGTCTGCTGCTGGTTTCTTATCCAGTCAACATCACTGCAGCCCTAGACTAGATCAGAGACGGCGATCTACTGGCATCTGCATTCAGCAGCGTTGTGCTGATGGCTCAGCATTTACACTGTTATTCTTCCACGGGGACTGTATTTTATTCAACCTTACTGGTCTTCTGCTGAAGTCTTGTCATGTTAACAAGCTAGATTTTCCAAAATAGAATAGGTGATAAGGTCTCATCCCTACTTTCTGGGACAACCCTTTAAAAGTTATAGTAACTTTGCAAATAATGATAACAGTGTCCGTTTTGCAGCTGTACCTGCTATGGCACAAGGATGTCAAGCGCCAGTACAGAGAGCAACAATTAGAAAAATATGTTCTTGTGCTTAAACAATGAGTTCAGAATTGCTTTACATTTCTTAGTGGTCTTTCACTAATGAAACTGCTTCACGCTCACACTATAGGGGTTTTTTTCACTTTCTTTTAATGTGTTAGTAACACTTCAGTTCTATTTTCCTTTAAAAATTGTGCTATACTATCCTTCTTGTTATCATTTCTATGTTATTCCCTCCTACACTGCTTGTTTCTGCCTGTTTCTTCTTTCAGAATTGCGTACCTAACACAAAGCTCTGCTTGCTCTATGCGCTAAGCCTGGCCAAAGTTGTTCTTGTCACTTACTGGCTGCTTCTGAAGAGAGGCAACCTGCAGACCTTGACAGACAACAAAGGAAAACTTGTCACCGGAGACTTAGATGAGAGCTGTGCTTTGGCCAGTCCTGGTTTGGAAGACACTCTCAAGATGTATCACCTTGCTGGCTCAGTACACAGGAGTCCTGTAACCCAGAGAAAGTTTCTTCTGCTACATTGCATTGAGAAGAAGTATTTGTCTTTAATCAAAAGCCGCTTTGTCTCCCCAGCATACTCTGCTGGTTGTTTCTGTGAAACTCACTTTTTTTTTTTATTGTTTCCAGTTTCACTAATGGGGTTTTCTGTTAATCCTGATGCAGTTTTCACTGTTTCTCTCACCTGATTCAATTTACTTTATCTCCCCTATTCCCTTTCCATATGTTTTTAGTCTAAGATTTAGAAAAATGGTATTCTTAGAGGCAGAGTAGCCATCATGTTTACAACAGTGAGACATTAAAACTCATGTACACAAGCTGTGTCTTTAAATATGTTGGCCAGTGAAATGCATTACTGTGCTTCCCACTGATCCATTAACAATGTGAGAACTTCCTCTGTCTATTTAGGCCTTGGATGGCAAGCGTGTAAGTGATGGCTTCCTGGTTTTATAAATACTAAGACCTAAACAGCAAAGCATTTTCTAATTTCTTGGCCTCCATTTCCTTCAAAGATACCAAAAAGTGTTTTCCTGACTTCTTTGGCGAGGCGTATTCAATGTGAATCAGGAGCAGAGGAAAACAAAGGAAAGGACCTATCATAAGGATGAAATCCCAGGTTTCAATACATGCCTTGACAAGCCCGTGACAGAAGAACAAAATTGTAACTCTGTTTCAATCAACTTAGTGGGTTTTATTATCTAGCTCTACAGAATTGAATTAGCAATAGGATTAGTCCTAACCTTAGCAGAGCAAGAAGTTTGTCACATTGGCTTAGGGTCTAAAAGCAGTTTTACAACGTGTTTGCATCATCCGTAGATGTATTCTTGATTTCTCACTGTCTCTCTCCTTGCTGCAGGGCTTGCTTTCTCTCAGTTCCACTGGTCCAGATTGAGATGCAGCTTGTGAGACTAGTATACGTAGCTAGATGCATTCATTTGCCAATGTGCTAAAAATGAAGATATTTTTATATAATTGTTTCATTGTCAAGTTTGTTTAATCTTTCCACATTGTTTTCACTTTGGAAAGTTCCATTCACTCACATGACTGGAATATCTTTGTCAGAAACACCTTCAAATCAGTTTATCCACTCAAGTTATGGAGCCAGGTCCTCTCCTGTGCTGTAAGTCAGCACTCCTTTGGTGACTTAAAAACATTTCTGTATTTGCTGATCTACAATTATTAAAGCTCTGGTGACACAATATAAAAGTCAATGCATGGAGAAGGAACAGAGATAGATTTCTCTGTTCTGTATATGGCCTCTGCCAAAAATACTACGATATAGATACAAAAAGAATATTGGGAAGTTTTAGATATATCTGAGTGGCACAAAGTATACTGTATGGCAGATGAGCACACTGAAGGTACACAGGTTTGTCAAGAAATAAGAGGTATCTTTGAGCTAATAAAATTACCTCTGTGTGCCATTGTTCATTTAATGAAAGGAAGCATACAGTACTGCTTGTATTCACTGACAAAAAGGAAAACCACCACAGCTTTCAGAGATGTAACTGATTTGTTCTAGAATTATCTACTGGTTGATATATATTGTAACATTATTTTGTTCATGTTTTAAAAGATGTGTCTTCAGTCACTAAACCAGCTCAAAACATAAATCTCATCCAATCACAAAAATGCTTCAACAATTTTCAAAGGAGTGAATGAATGCTGATGCTGGGCTGTGTGAGACAGGCAGGCCAGCCATTCTTCCATGGTTGCAAACATACAGATAAACAGGCTGCATCTCCATGGACTGAGTGTGGCTGACCTGAGCCAGGAAAATGCACTTTGTCAACCTATATCCATGTTTTGCTCTTCATTACAATTATCTACCCTCCTAACCTCCGTCTGATAAATTCTAAGACAAACATTTGAAACCTGATGATTAAAACAGCGACAATGAAATAGCAATGCAACGATGCTTTACTTCCCTTGTGCACTAAACAGTTGTGCCACTGAGGGATTTTAAGTGTGCTTGACTTCTTTTGCTTGACTGTTCTTTGTTGTGGGTGGTGAATGCTCTTCACAATTATAGCAAAGGTAAGAGGGAAGGAAAAAAATACGTCAAGAAGGAAAAAATAAAAGTTGCCAGGAACACTAGGAGGCCAGATAGGCACAGTGGGAGGCCTGGTAATTTCATCAGAAAGTCTGGTCACATGACACCTCCAAATTCAAAAGACTCATAGATAGCACAGTCTGAATATGATGGAGTTACATACCAAAGGTGGCAGGAGGACTTCTAGCATAAGGTGTAAAATGGGAAGATGAGAATCTCGCAGATGAGGTCTGTCAGAACCCATAGTGAACTGTCTATTAGAGATGACTTTCTACTTGTGAAATTAGCAGATTTGTCACAGAAATCGTTCAGGCAGAATGAATTCAGAAACCTCTCAATTGCATGATGAGATTTCTCGTTCAAGGCTCTGGTGTACCTCTGCTTCACCAGGTGGCTAGACAAAAAGCCCAGCAAGCATGTGAACTTTGAAGTTTCTTGGGACAGACTCCAAGTGACAAGGCATAAAGGGATCACAACACACAAAAGCAGACCAGTGCAATTCTAAAAATAATCCTGTTACAGCAATAACTAAAAATTAAATAATAATAATAACTAAATAATAACTAAAACCTGCTTCTGGCCTCAAAACAGACTTGGATTCTTCCAGATACACAAATGTCTTGCTGAGAAGTCCCAGTGCTCTACTAGTATTGTGTAAGGATTGGTGAACTTATTCTGAGACAAGTAATCTAACAATTGTACGATGTTAGTTTTCCCACTGCACATCTGACACAGGTAAACCAAGGCACTGAAATTAAATTTATTACTAAATACTGCACTAGAAAATAACGGATGGTACCTCCGTTTCTGAGTCGCACGTATATCTGTGCTTCTATATTGCTGTGTTTTGCTTTTTCATAGTTTGGGTTTGGGTTTTTTTGGTTGGTTGATTTTGTTTCCCACAGAACATTCAAAGGCAATCTCATGCTTCACAAACCAAAACATCTGCAGTGTGCTTTTGTTCTTCTTGTGTACTCTGACTAAAGGCAAAGGGAGGTTACTGTATACTTAATCTGAAGAGGATTTTGCAAATAAGCACACACATTTGTATTTTTGATTGCCCCATGAATTTCAGTGCTGCTTCAAGCAGAAATTAGCAACTTAAGTGTTTTAGGCTTATCTCTGCTCTGAAAAGTCTTGCATATAGCTCCTAGAAGTAATTTATCTCTACCACTGACCTTCAGGGGAGGATATTGACCACTTAATTTAGAAAGACAAGGACTACAGTTTCTAAGTACTACTTGACAATCCGTATACTAAACCTACAAGAGATACCTTGTTGTCATATCTGCCAAGAAATTAATTAAGAAATCATGAGTGGAATTTTGCTAATGCAATCAGCAACAACTTAACTCATTGCTTCTAGGCATCACTTACCAATTATTTCAGGGGAATCTAAGTTAAGTCAACTGCTAAATACTCTTGAAACTCCCTATCTAGCTTTATAAGACTTCAATTTGAAATGAAATGCAGCTGTATTTTTTATTTACTTTTATCATAGATACAGACAATTACAAGGATGCTTTCAATCAAGGAGAAACTACTTGGTTATATATCTGATTTTTTCTGTTATAAGGCTGATTTTTTTTTTTTAATCCAAACTATTATTTAGCAGGAGATGTAGTAGACAGTAAGACAGAATCCCAGTGAGATATTTACTGTTAGCAGAGCATTTGGAGTAGTTCCGAACAGAAATACTTTAGTCAGTAATGCATATTGGAACATACAGCAGGTTTTACCAACTCTGTGAAGTTACAAAATCCATAGTATGAGCTGCTGCTGAGCTCAAACAAACACCAAGCAGGCGCTGCAACCATGTGTTGTGTGGCTTAACTGTTCTGAAGAAAGACATTTTAAACCTTTATTTAGGGACCCCAGCTCTCCATGTCATTCACTGAAGGAACTACCACCTCAGAAGGTACATTTGAAACCACCTCCAGACTGGAGAGCCACCTGAAGGTTGAAACACTGACTCCAGCAGAAACAAACTGGGGAGAACTATATGCAAATTCTTCTTCCCCCCAAAACAGGAGTCTTTGTTAAGGACATAGCAGTGTCTCTACCTACTTACAATCCAAAGTCTTAAATGTAAGTGCCTACAAATGCTTTCACAAAAAATACATGTAGAGAATTCCTCCAAGAGGCAGAAGAAACAGAGCTGTCTCTCAATACACTTGTGTGGAAAGGCAGGTGGTTACAGATCAGAAAGACACAAGTGGGAGTCCAAACCTATGGCATAGTTAGCAGTCTCCACTCTGATCTGTCACAGTCGTTCTGATGCAGGAAAAACTCAAGCTTCAGGGGCCAGAAAGTGGGTACAAGAATGAGCATCACAGTACTATTTTGGATGTATCTTTAGTCAATCTAAATCTATCCTTCATACAAAGGAGAAAACCAAATGCATATTAATGCACTTACCAAAATGCAATTGTATATGAGGGGGACAGCAAGGACTCCCATATGTGTTCTAGAAAGGAAAAAGTTTCTATCACTGCATTTCAAATAGAGATTGATTGACTCACCATATGTAGGTTTGCTTTTAGATTAACATGCCATTGAAACCGCACAGAGAAGTTTCCCTAACTTCTGGACCCTAGCCAGGAAACAAGCCAGAACAAGGTAACAAGGTGATGGTGGTACAACCAAGGTGCTTCAGGGTATGGGGAGCAGCAAAACTTCAGGCCTGTGGGGAATTCTGGGTTCAAAAGCTGAGGTCTTGGTGTGCCCTGGACACATGGGAAATGGTATGCTGGAACCAGGATCTGCAGGAATGGTGTTCCAAGTTTGGGCATCTAAATTAATTCCTTTTGGATCTGACCTTTAAGATTAGAATAGCAGAGACCTAAGATAAAAGCTAATAAAACAGAAAACAAATAAGACTGACTTCTTATCTCACTAGCAGTATAGAGAAACCTTTTGTACATGCTGAGCTACCTAATGTTTCTGATCAAATGGATGTTTCTGTAACCAGTGTATTTTTTTTATAATATAAAAATAAAGTGGAAAGACTCAATAGAGAGTTTAAGGGATTTAATAATCTCTTTCTAAATCTCAACAGGACATTCATTTTCTATAGTCTTCTTGAATGGCACAGCCCAGCTAAAGTAGTTTATGTACCTCTGCTTAGCACAAAAGTAGCATCAAAAACGTATGGGAGAAAAATAGATAAGAAATGCCCTTGACATCAGTATCAAATTTTCACCAGCTAAAGATGGACTTTTGTGTCTATGCTTCTATCTTCTGGCTATGCCTTTTTAGTTGATGCCAAATATACACAATTATGCACATCCAAGTTCTCCCCCTTCTGGGATCTTAACTTTAAACCCAACATTTCTCTATCATTTTTTGTCAGCTATTTTTGTGTTCAAACCATGAGGTAAATAATCTAGTGATTTGCTGTAGCCTGAGTTCATAAAGAACGTTCATTTAGGAAGTGCCGAGCACTCCAAAAATCACACTAGTGAAGGCATTTAGGTACTCAGAAATGAGAGGTTCCAAGTTTTGCATTGAGTAGCTCTCCACGACAATTATTGGGGCCAGAAGTACCCTTTTACAGAGCAGCCCATGTTCAGTAGTAATCGAAGAATCTTGAGCCTCAGCTGCTACTGTTCTGTGCATTTCTTTGCAGTCTTCCAGCCTTTCTGTCTACCATACACTGAGATGCAATTTCTATGTGGTGCTGAACACCCTCAGTGCCCTGGTTTATTGCCATAGCTCGTTACAGGAACAGGCCTTACTGCTTTGACAGACATAAAGATCACAGTGGAACCTATGTGGCATTGTCTGAGTACACCAGAAGGCTGAACAGAAGAACCCAACCAAGACACTAACAAATCTTGAATGGTATAACAGAATTAGTGGGAAGACAATATTCACTGTGTAATAAAATAAAAAAAAAAAATCAACAAAAACAAACCAGCACTATAAGCTTGAAAACATTTGCCTCACTGTTCCGTGGTTTGAGAAGTGAAGTCTAGCACAGCAAAACAAAAATCAGACCTACTTTTAATCTGTGAACAGCTCTCGATTAAATCTGTCATGCTCCTGGCTTCTTTTGTTCCTTGAGAAAAGAGCAAAAATGTTATTTTTCTTAAAGAATTTCCAAATGTTTTATTTTTATTAATGTTTCTATATGAAATAGTTTATCACTGCAGGCAAATATGTCTCATTCATTAATTCTTCCGTTGTCAAAACAACATAACCTATAGTTTCTAACACCATAAATGTGGGACATAATATAGAAATTCCCTGTTATGTACAGAATTGTCTCTTCTGATATGTTTGAAAGGCCAGTCAGGACTGTTGCTGTAAGCTGTATTGAAGAAGTCAGCATTTGAATTTTTGAGTTGCTTGTCACTGATTGTGGTTTTCCAGATGGTAAGAAACTAATCGCTTAGTTTAAGTATTTTTTAATGCTCTTTCTGCAAGTTTCATATTTGATGCAAGGTTTGGCAAGTCCTCTGAAGTATGGGTTCTTAAAAATACAGCCTTCTGTCCAAAAAGCTCAAGATCCCTATTCCATGCTACTAAATTGCAAACAAGAAATAGAAAATTACTTGAAGGGAGAAAAAAAAAAAGACATAACAAAAGTGATTCGTGGTTCAATTTCATATAAAAATTGTAAGCAAAATGCAGCTTCACCATCTAAGTCTTCAAGAGATCCAGTTCAGTAAATATGGTCGGTTCAGACCTCTTCAGATAGATTTATTCATCAGCTGTCATTCTTCTCTTAAGCAGGATACACAAAGAAAGACTGAGTGCTGCCAGCACCTCATATACACATTTAACAGAGTCAATGCCTTTTCTTTGAGATAACTTGAAGAAAGAGGACAAAACTGAAACGAGTACCAAAGTGCTTCATGTGGCTTTTCTCTTTTTTTGATTTTTGCGCTGTTAATGCCGGCGTTTTTGAACTTGACTGGGGAAAGTGAAGAGACGACCACTTAAGTCATTGTTGCATTTGTGCATACTATGTGATCATTTAGGGACTCTAAAGATGTGCAGGTCCCATTTGTTCCATTACACAACTATAAGCCGGTCTAACATCGCAAAAAGCAGTGCAGCTACAGAGCAAATCACAAGAATGGGGGAAATGGGAAGAGCCAAGTGCTCCAAGTGACAGGTTTTTATGTTGCAAAGCAATAAATCATCTCCTGAAAATATTTAAAGTCAGAAGAAGGGAGTGAAGAAGAAAAAGCAATGGGCTTCAAGTATTAAACAGTGAAGAAAAAAGAGGCAGTAGGTCACAGGGGAGTATCAGTTTGGAATTGTGCAGTCCTGTGCACCGGTTTCTAGTGGCATAACCATCTTGGGGTAAATCAGCTCTTCAGAAGTATATTCTTAAGCTGCCTAGAGACAAACCTCAGCCCCCTAGGCAGCCTTTAGACATTTGCTTTCTTCTCAGCTTACCTGGCATTTTCTTATCAATGCCTTCTCACCAGCCAAACACATGAGCCCCAGTTTCTATCAGAATTTTCATTGCTGGCATACCTAGATAACCATTAACCTGGCTGAACTGAAGAAAAGAGGTAACAAAGGAGAATAAGGGTATTATCGATTATTTTTGTTTCTTATTGACAAAAAATTGTGACTACTTATATCTATCACATTCCTACAGCTGATTTTAATCAAGACAGCACATTGAATGACATGTTAAACTTAGAGTAAAATTAGCAGTAACTGGGTTCTTTGTGTCAGGTTTTGTTTTGATTTTCAGTCAATACTGCATTCTTTTCTTTCTCTAGTTCTTCTCCACATTCTTTTCTTCCTCCTTGCCAGGCCATGTTCCTTCATTTGATCTGATTTGGAGTTTACAAAGAACATGCCACTTTGGAGATCTGAATACACACTATTTCGTTTCCTTGGTACTATGCACGGCACCTAGGGAAGGTCCTTATGTCGTTGGTGTTGCTATCCCTGATGTACACATGTGGAACATAGCTTCAGTTACCAGCACAGTATTTGTGAAGAAAACTAAAGCTTTAGTCAACCTTAAAAACAAAAGAAAATGAAGGAAGAGAAAACTAATATTCACCATATGCACTGCCTTGAGAATTCAGGTGAACTTTCTGTGCTTCTCTTCTTTTACTTTAGAAATATGTGTAAGCCATGATTTTAAATCATTTACAAACTCCCCTGCTTTAATTTATTAATGTAGGCTGACTGCACAAGAGCACTATTTTAACCTTAAACTGGAATACCAGTAAAATTCCTGCACAATACCAGATATGTTTGATTTCAGTTTTTATTGCAGTATTATCCCAGTGGATCCCAAAAACACCTGTCTGAAGTTAACTTAAACTTTCTGCACTTCAATTAGATATGGAACCAAATAAACTCCACTGATCGCAACAACCTTGAACTCATGGAAATTCAGATCTGAATCCAGGCTTTGCAGCTGAATTCCATCCCAAGCTTAAATGTGACTCAGAATCAAAAAGTGTTGTGGCTGCACACACCGTTTACTGGAAACGTTCAATTCAGCATTTTTGGTAGGTATTCCATCCTTTAATTACTCCCAAATTTCTGCCAATCTCTTCATACCAATGCCTGAAATCAGATTCTTGCTCTCTGTCTGAACTGGCTAAAGCCTTAGCAGACACCTCACTTCACTACAGAATAAACATTGTGGCACTGATTTGAATCCAAAATTCTTTGAACAACTGTTTCACATCTAAGTAATTGCACCAGCAGTAGTGGGGTCACCTCCTTGTTAAAATGGGGGGGAGAGGGGTGGTTGGAATCGCAGCCCATGACTTTATCATACAACATGAAAAGCCTTTGGGCTATCTTCTCAGCTGGGATAAATAAGCAAAGCTCTATTGGTTTCTGGGTGAATGAGATTATAATTCAAATCAGAAGTGTAGTGTTTGTTTATACCATAACAAAATATCACAGAAGTGTGTATCATAAGCCTTAAAACACTGCACTCAAGGACAGTAAAACCCACAACTCTGAGCTTAGGTTTCAGTGACTCCAGTGAAGTTATGCCTATTTATTTCAGGATAGCAGTGCTGATGTGCACCAGCTGAGAATTTGGCTCTTTAACTCCTAGATGACAGCAGAAACCATCTACATGGAGAGGGAGAAGGGGTAGGGGTGGGAATCAGCTTGAGTACAGAGCTGTATTGCTGATAAATGGTTATCAGCCATCTCTGAAAACGGGCAGGCCTGTTCCTTCCTAAAGCAAAACTAGAGAATTAATAAACACATGTAAAAGAATAATACAAGGATATGTTTCCTTAAGGAATTTTAAATGTGTATGCTATACTTAACAATCCAATACAAAGGATTTTGACAGTAACATTTCACTGGTCCTCATTTTATATGCTTGCACATACAACCCTTGTGATTCAAAACAAACTCCTGTATAAAATGCCTTTCAGAACAACCCATCCAATCAGTTAACCTGGCAGCCTATGCTCACCAAAAACAAAACCACCCTTTCTTCCATGCACCCCAAAAGAACCCCAAACTAGCCAGCAGTAACAAACTTGAAGGATTGTTTCTCCTGGTACCAGCTCATCCCAGTGGCAGATGATGCAACATGTAACATCGCTGCGTTTCACAATAACTATGTAAGAGTAGGCACATGTGGCACAAATGGAATGTATAACAAAGAGCAGAAACATGTTCATATAAACCATTGGTTATGTCAAAACTAATAACTTTTTTACTGAAGTAGACTCAACAGTAACAGGTCCAATGAGCCTAATGACTGTTATCCAGTCCTTTTGCTCTTCATTGAGCAGGCTGGAGCTGATTTTTTTTTCAGGAATTATGTTTATGCAATCCAAACATATTGTTATTTGCTACTTTCTGCATGATCTTATGAGTAGATGATGATGGTTCTGTCTAAATGTTTGGGAGGATTATCACTGACATGGGAAGTTATTAGGTTTGATGCAATATAGAGAACATTCACAGTCAGAAAACAGCATCTTTCATTTTTAGGAATGAAGGTAATTGTGCTTTGTGACAGTGCACATCCTTAAGATGTTATGTATCATTGCGTACTTAAAAAAGCAGCACACTTTTCATTGATCTTTCAATTTCATTTTGATTTAAAATGCAGATCTTTCCCTCCATTGAAATCTTAGCATTTTTATTTTAAAATGTGTTGGGAAAAAATCCATTTCAGACATATGCAGCACCATAAATTACTTTTTGTGGTTGAAACAGTATTCGCTTATGGCACGGGTTGAACATCCTCCTTTATTAGAATGCTATTTATTGCCACCAGCTGCAGTGCTTAGCTAGGAAAGTTCTTGACACCAGCAATTGCTTTTCAGCACCAATGCTTCCGGCTGCTAACGGGGGCTTCTATTGCCAAATGCAGCCACCCCTTTTAAACTGTTCCTTCTGGTATACAGACAGCTCCTGTCACTGTTACCCAGAGCAGAAGCTGGGAGAAAGGGATCAGATCTGAACCTACTGCTATGTAATCTCTTTAGCTATAAATCTCCTATAACTTTAAAAGGCCTTGCCAAATACCACTGGCTTGAAAGCTGTCAGAGGTGCTCAGGAAATCTACCCATCAGTAATAGTTTTTTTTCAAAATTAAAATGCAAGCTCAGTTCATGAGCAAAGGCCTGTCCTACATAACTAGCCTCAGATTTAGCAAAAGCAAGAGGACTTCTGTATCCATCAGCTGTGTAGCCAGTGGTGTCTATTTTATTAGATTTTTGAGCAGGGAGAAATAGAGAAATGTAATTACCCTTCTTCTGTTAAGGGCTGTTATTACTCCTGCATGAACAGTTAGCACTGCTTTTTTTCTTTTGCCTCTGCCTGTGATAGCCAGGAAAACTAAGCAGGAGGAGTATAAAACTGGCAGTGTCAACAGCTGTCCTACTGAATACTAAGTGTTTACCTCATACGGTAAATCTTCAAAGCAGTAGCACGTGTGCGGCTCCTGTATATGCAAATCCTTTTATTTTATTGATATCATTGGCACACATGCCTTCTTCACAGCTGAATCCTTGAAAAGCCATTGCATACAATTCAGCTCAACTAAGCAACAGAGGCAATCAGTGACAGGAGGAGATTGAACTCTTTTAACATGGAAAGAATTCCTTTCCTCCCTAAGAAGAGAAACACCCAGTAGGTCAAAGAGGAAGAGTTCTCTGCAGTATAGCACAGACAAGCCTGTTATACAGATGCCTGAACCACTGGAATCTACAATTAAAAAAAAAAAAAAAAAAAAAAAAGACAAAACCTGTNAAAAAAAGTCAAGACCTGTATGTTTAAAAACCCTAAAACATTCAAACTAGTGTCTTTGCAGAGTTAGGTTTTGGCACACCAGACACAAGATAGCTGACAAACATTCTGAAAATATTTTTACTCACTGTGAAAACTGATAAAAGTAAGTGTCCGGTTCATCTTACAGACAGAAGGAAAAAAAAAAAAAATTCATTTTTGTGGCCATAAGGAAATTCCTTTACAGATTCAGAGAGTACAAAATACATCTGAAAGCTGGAGTTATTTATGGGTCAAAATACAATTGCTCTTTGTTTCTTATCTTGTCCCTGTGAATAACCCAAAACAGTTGTTAGCAAATTACTTTCTCTTTCATATCTTTAAACTGGAGATAAGTATATGTTTCCTCTAAATGACTCATAAAAATAAACTGGCACAACAGTATGACTATAAGTGTTATGTGTGACTGAGCAGCCTTCATAAAAATTACTGTTTTCTTTCCATCTGTATTCTCCTTGGGCCAGAGTCTGGGCCATACTCTGCCCCACACACTATGTCCTCTTATAAAGCCGGTATTCACTTGCCCAACACTGGAAGTGTTCTACTCCATTACATCCATACCATTCTAGCTTTTTCTTCAGGAAATGCAAGATGAGATATGATAATGTAACATCATGAAGAACGGGTCTCTTAAACAGCTCCTCTCCTCTATTCCAGCTGGACTTCGTCCAATTCAAATGGATGAGTCAGGGCCAACAGACATATTAGTGCAACCCTGTATTTAAAGCTAAATTATCCCCTGAATGACCCTAGAGTCAATTTATGGGTGCAGAGACTAAGGTACAATAGAGTTCACAAATACTCTAAAGCCTAGCTTTGAAAATGCCTTGACACATGCCACTGGGGGGGGACACTCCGAGGGGGACAAAGGGGTAAAACATATATGTGCTCACTTTCCGTGTTTGTCCAGTGTCCTGTTTCATGATTGTTTTTTAAATTTCTTTTGCCGCTTCGTGACAAAAAAAAAAAAAAAATAGAGGAAGCCCCTCTGAGTTCCCATTATACCAATGACAACGAAGCCTACTAATTTTAATTCTTCCTACAGCTTAGAACAGTAGTTAATCTCTGCAGATAAGTTGTCCCCTAAGGAGTTCAGAAGTTCAGCAGTATAACTCTAGTTAGTTATAGTTCATCGCTACAGGTGCAAGAAATAGTTGCATGGTGCACAAGCAAGCTCCATGTTAGCAATGTTGAACAGTAGGACTCTTAGTTTCCCTCCTCCTAAGGGTCTTCCTGCATGAAAACACCACCACCTTCCCGCACTGATGACTTTCCATGCCATGGAGTAAGTAAGGCAATCAAACAGAAAGAAAATATGTATGAGTATTCATTCCCTATTCCTTTCTTGTACTTGGGATATGAAAAAAACAGGCAAAAGAGATGTCCAGAATACGAGTTGGACAAATTGTGTCTGTTTAGTTGGCTGCCAGGTTCCCTGGCAGTAAACTCTGTAGGATGCTCTTGGTTTCCACAAAACTTGCTTTGCTGGAAGTTCTGGGCAGGTTTTTGTAATCCATCCTTGGTGTAGAGCAACCTTCCTCAGTATTTGTTTGGGATTGGGCTTTTTGCCCAGTTGCCCTGCTCACTATAAGGTTTCATTCTCATTGCTTTAGTTTTTATCTCACTTTCTAATTATCAGTTGACTTAGATTAAGTTACCACAGAAGCCAAATAAGCTTTAATCAGTTCTCCCAACTCTCCCCAACATATTATTTCAGAAACAACTCAGATTTTCAGAACAGGTTAATTATAAAAACAAGCTCACCAAAAATTTTTGAGTAACAAAAAAGGCATGCGGATGAAGCAAGGTCATCTCGTTTTATGTAATTTTTTTTTCTTTCATACAAGTAGGACAATGGATGGCATTTTTATGCCCAAGTGTCTTACATGCAAAAGTTTTTTAGGAAGACAAGCATGTAGACCAGAGCAGATAGCAAATAACTGTTGCAACAAGGAGGAGGGATTTAAAAAAAAAAAAACCACCCAAGCATCAAAGTGAGTTTAGTATCTTTTATTGCAATTTCAATAAGTTTAGTTATGATTCTATCAAAGCTATAGTTGTGACATTTAGAGAGCTTTCTGTTGCCTGGTCATTAATTCTATTTGCTTTCTTGTAGAAGAGTTCACAATTACCCACATCTTTCCTTTCCACGTAACACCATTTCCCATATAAAACATACTGCTTTAGTGTTTCGATACTTGAGACTGCTACCATACATTACTGTAGGAGGACGAGTGATACAAACATCAACACACAATTCTGGTGCAGCAATGCAGGTATTGACTGCCATGCCACTGACTCAAAAGGAGTCAGTAATAGCATCTGGAGCAGTTGATTTACAAACCAAATCCATTCAATTATCTCCAAGTTAAATGCAAGCAATAGAGGGATGAAAGTCTATTGTGGGTGCTCCTCGATATCCAACAGGTCAATGTGGCAAGCAGGACCCCCTTCCTTCATTTGCTCCACAGTTATCTCCACCAGCCTGACCACTGTGTAAGAAAACATCCATTCTATTCATACCACCACATCAACTGCACAGGACATTTAAATTAAATCCTGTAACAACCACACCACCAGTTTGCAGATTGAGCAGTTCACAACTCTGAAGCAGTGACACATTCAGCTACCTTATACAGATCATTTTTATGCTGGTGTTTCCAAAAGCAGAGAAGTAGGGCAGGCTTTTCAAACTTGTCTGCCTGAAGCAATCCATCTATCCACCTGAGAAACTTAACTGAACAGCCTAATTTTTAGATGCAAGCACTCAAACCTCCCATTAAGTCACTGTCAGAGACTTTCCAGGGTCTTTTGCACTGGCCTATATTTCCTGCATCTTTAACTAGCCCTAAAAATTAAGCACAGAGGCAATTTAAAGCCAGTGGCTGGATTTTCAACAGTAACACAGAAGGATGCACTTCAGGTTCTGGTTGCCTAACTCAAGAGAATAAAATAGTCACTTTTTCATGAGTGCTCAGCATGTACTCTGAGAAATGTCAAGCATTATCTGAGTGCATTGACAAAATTAACCAAAAAAGGATGCACTGCAGCAAATCAAGTTTCTGCTTACTGTAAATACCTTTGATTAGATCACCTGAGGATGGCAAGTTTGTTCAGTTGCTTTGTGACAAGCTCACGAATTGGGCAGACAGACCACAGTCACATGCTGTTGAAACCTTACGGTTACAGACATGCCAACAAAGGCAAGAGCAGTCCAAGACTTCAGTTACTCAAACCAAATAAAACCAGATAATATCCAGGTAATATGTACTCTTTTGCACTGTAGAATCCAGAAAAAAAATTTCCACCCAAGGGAACTAATAACCTTCCTTACTCAGGCAACCTGGACAACTGCCTGAGTGGATGATCAGTCATCTTTAGAAGAAAATCATCTTTCATAGAGTGAAGGAATAATTTGAAAAAGAAAAACAAAAAGAAAAAAAAGAGAGAGAAAAGAAAGAAAAAACAAGGAAGGAAGGAAGAAAGAAAGGAGGGAAGAAGTCAAACAAATGGTGAGACTTTATAAGAAAAAACACAGTTTTACTATCTTTATGAAAGACCCAAATAAACTAGAGCAACAAATACATCCAGACACTACTCAGGAATTGCAAGTTGGTTTTGCCACAGAAATGCATAGATATTTTACTTGGATCTAACTGGAAACTGAAAATAATACATTATACATTATAATGTAATAATACATAATACATTACTGCATGCAGTAATACAACAGAGCATTTGAATACTCATTTGGACTGAGAACTTACATATTGAAAAACTTCTGTTCAAAAAGCATTCCACAAAAATTAACTGCAGCATCAAAGTAAGAGCACTGTGCAAGATTTAACACGAAGAAGGACAAGACAGTGTTAATGGGAAAGAGAGACCATACTATAGGTGCTGGCAGCCAAAACCAACAAGCCTGCTTTTACTAGATCTCAAAGAATAATATTTAAGTACTGCCATTATAGAAAGCCACAAAAATTGAGACTTCCAGGGCTGGAAGTGAGAACATATTCCATCTCCAGCCAGAATACTAGATCCATTCCAAAGCTGAGTTACTGCAAGTCTTCCATTGTCTCCAATCATTTGTTTCCTCTTTTTTTTCCCTCTTATTTTCAAAGTGGGTGAGCAGGTATTTCCCATGTAACTTTAAACATTAGAAATGCACAATATATACATTTATTAATTTCATAAATATAAAATTCAATTCTCTCTAAAGAACTCTATTTAATGCACACCACACTACTGAAGTAAATAAGCATAGTTTCAATTAACATATTTTAATTCTATTTCTCCAATATTCCAATGCTCTTCTGGGAAAGGAAACAAAAGTAAAAATGTTTTTACAAGTTCTCCGAATGCTATACCCATACTCTAGTAATCAAATACTGTTGTAATTGTTACTTTGAGAATATTACCATGCTGCAAGAAAAGCATGGCAGATAGAAGATCAGGTTCATTTTTAATATTAGCTAAACCAGAAACACTGCTAGATGCAGTACTTTAGTAGCACAAATAGGAGGTAATTTCTTTATTTAAAGAAAAGGATTTGTTGATCATTCTGGTAATTCAAGTGGTTCTTTAGAATTCAAAGTGCCATTGGTGTACTTTAAAATGTCCATTAAAATCATAAGCTGGAAGCAGTCACCAAATAATCACAGCCACAGAAGAAATTTATGTATGGTGCCCACCAGGCTTTATTAGAGTTGCAAATCAGAAGCCGTGGACTGATTCCCAATTTCTTATCTCTACAAACTTTAGGAAAAACAGAGCTGAAGGCATCAGTGAAATACAGTACTATGTTTCAAGTGGAGCCCTTTCAACAGGTTATCTCTTTTGGAAAATCTAAGGAACACATCAGCAAGAGCAAAACAAGTTCATTTTCTGCATATAAATGTTCACTTTAAGCCAAGTAAGAAATGTAGACGCTCTTCTAATGTGTCCCACAAAGATATTTCTTTGCCTTACCTAGTCTGATGAGTACTCAAAGTGTGGTATCATGAGTTTCTGTTTCCATGAGCACTGCAGTAGTAAAGAGGCTTCCTTCAGACCAGCCCAGACAAATTTTCTAGTTTACCACTGGAGTTGGCTATCCAAACAGTTTACCCAAACCCCAACCAGGGACACGATTTGAAACGTCTTTGTAGAAGCAAGAGCAAATGGGGGGCCTCACAGTAAAGCACATGCATTCCTCCTGCCAAATCCCAGAACACAGCTGATGGGTGTTAGCCATACTGCACCATGATGAACACGCTCATCCTAGAGCTGAGGTCTGCTGAAAGCTGCCTGGCAGCTGGAAGCCCAGGTGGGATTTCCTCTTGACCTTTAAAGCCAATTGCCTGCTACACTTCCAGGCTATATACTGCTGCTGCAGGAAGAAATGAGATTTCCTTGTAAAAGTCCTTCTCCATAAGAACCAAGGTGTGTGTAGCTACCAACTGTCTGCCAAGAGCTGGAAACACTCATGTGTTAATTGCTTAATTGCCTGCCCTGATATTACTGGGGGCAGCTTGCCCTGGGCTAGTGTTTTATAGAATCAAGCCCAAAGGCTGCTGCAATAACTAAGAATAAAGGCAGTCCATAAAAAAAGCACTCTTCAGCCAGAGCAAAGAGCTATTTAGCTCACCCTCTCTCTAAATGGCTAATAGAGTGTATTTGAGGAAAGACAGGAGCAGAAGCACCTGATAAAACTTCCCATACAATCCCTCAAGCTTTCTACAGCTTAGGAACCTCCTGAGCTAGAAGATTCTTCTCTTTGTTTAAATTTTCCAGGTTAAAAAGCAGCAGGTATCAGACCTGCTTTCAATAATACCGATGCACAAAGGCTTGTACCTTCTGGATGCTGTGAACCTGACAGCTATTTGCAGCCATTTAGAACAATGAGTAAGCCTATTGCCAATACAGACTAGAAGAGCATGATAAATGCAGAGCAAAATTTAACATTTCAATCTAAATTATTAGAGAAAACAGTACTTCATCCATCAAATTTATATCTGTCCTCTCTGGGTATTTATCTGCATAGTTCTGTGCTATATAAGAAGAACAACAAAGGAAGCGGCAGTAGCTCCAGGTTTGCAGTAAGCTTCCACTGTGTCTATAGGTGCATAGGTGTGCTTAGCACAGAAGAGCTTTTACGGCCATGTAACTCCAGCTAGTCCTAAGCATCAATCAGGCATGACAAATTACTGCACAAGATCAGGTTGTTCGTGCTAGTGCACATTTCCATGAGCATAAGAACTAAACCATTTCTGAAAGAACAAAATGAGCAAGGTCAGGCTTCAGTGGGTGACAGCGCAGCCTACTGTCTTCTCTTTTATATGGTATATATTTGCAGGTATTTATATGGTATTTATTTGCAGGAGGAAGGATACCGGCCCAGTAAGTCCACCAAAAGCTGCAGATCCTGCTGAAAACAGCTGTGATGTGCGCTTGGCTATTTTTTTAGTAAGAATTATTTAGGAGCACTGTATTATATCCTATTAGAAAGTGCAGCCATTGTATTTGACCATGAATATGCTAGGGAGTTAATTTAAAATTCCCTTACTGTACACATCACATGATATTTTTTCAATTAAACTGATGCGGTATTGGAATACAGCATACCTATGTTTCCTTGAGTACTCTCATAAGCACTTGAACATCTGGAGGTAAAAAAACCAACAATACAAAAGAAGAGATGCTATACAGGTTCTTCATATCAAACTGATCAAAATTCTATGGTCCCTACATGCTTCTTGAAAATGAATACAAAATATCTCTGAGAAAGGAGCTGTAGACTGTGAAGATAGAACTAAGGGTTATGAAAATGTATACATATGTTCAGAAGGAAGCTCTAGGCTGCCATTGCTGCTATCTGCAAGGTGTGTTTCTCTTCTGTGTTCCAACTTCTGTTGCTTTCAGTGTAAAGTGTATGTTACATTTCTGCTGCTACTTACACTGTAAGTATCTCAAAAGTTTGCTCATTCTTAATTAAAATTAGATTAATGAAGTTCATCTTCAGAATTTTTAGTGTCTTCCAAAACTTTTTATTTTTATGAAGAGGCGTACACCAAGAAAGAAGTGAGAAAGAGTGTAGGGAATGTAGGGAAGCAGGGGAAAAGAAAATAAAAAAAGAGTTATCTGAATAAGCTCCGTGTCCTACCAGCTTAAAGGCAATGAAGCATTTTTCAGTTATTCCTGTGGTCCAAAAGCACTTCCCAAAGCTGTAACTTACATTCATTTTTTACATATTTTACACATAAAGTAAATGCCTCAAGCACTGTTGACTTGTACAAGTTGGTCTTGCTCAGCACATCACAGAGGGTCTCAGCGACCTTGGCTGAATTGCAAGGGAGAAGCTTTACACTGGTGAATTGTTTTGAAAGGAAATAAAAGTCATGAGTTCGCATTTTTGCGCTGTCAAGCTCCATTCTATCCTTTCTTGTCTCTCTCACTCTTAACAGGGATAGTTAGCATAATCATACTTACGGCTGCTACTTCCTATACCCTTATCTATACATAGGTGCCTGTATATAAATATAAATAAACTTGAGGACTGTGCACATCGAAGATGGCCTTGGGATTGTTTTCAGAATCAAAATAGTGTGTAAAATGCAGGAGTTTGTTTTTCTTAAAAGTTTTCTGCAGAATCAGTTCACAGTTTTCATATACTTAATACATTTTGTCTGACTGACTCATTGAACATTGATGAATTAAGTTTCAGGAAGGAACCATGTAAAGACTGTAATGATTAGTGTCACTTAAGGGAGGATTTGTGTAAAAATAGACTAATGTTGTAGCCAAGTTTATTTAGATGTCAGTGGCAAAATGAGACATAAAACCTCTGAGCCCTGACTCACAAATGATCATTAAGAGTACCAGCTCCTTGGTGCTGTTTCAGAAACACTGCCTCTTGTTACCCCCTTTCTGTAATATGTTTAGGCATACAGACAATTAAATTAAGCACCTTCATTCTGGTTTCAGTTTTGATATTTAATTTCCAAGACTAAAACCAAGCAGTTACCCATATCTTCCAAATGTGTATCTGAAGATGCATTAACAGAAAATCATTAACTCAAGTAGCAGCAGAAAAATATGAATGAGAAGAGAATAGTTTGCAATTGTTCCCTTGTATACAAAGGTTTTCTATGCCTCACACACGGAGACGAATTGGGACAAAATTCTGAGGGTGTCTGGCAAAATTCTGCTATGATGTGAAATAGTTTGCACCTTTATGTCAAAGCTAAACTCACTTTTGTTTGAGAACTGACACTGTACCTTTGTATCATTAACAGCTGGGGTCTTCCCACACTCTATTCCTGGATGTATGATATCATAATTCAGAAATTACTAAAGCCCCCCATTTATAAAGATAGACACTGTAAAATTAGTTTAGATAACGTCCTCTCACCACTACAGCAGCCTCCTGGAATGCAGAGAACATATGATGAAGTCAAGTACATGTTAAACGAGGTGTGCCTTGGGAGCAGGGCTATGGTTGTGGTCAGCTTCTCTAGCGGTTGTCGTCCAGTGGATGGGTTGTTCATGCTGTGGCATCCATGAAAGAAAGGGATTGGTTTGACTAGCTCTGTAACTCCACTAGCACACTTCAGATTCTGCAGCCTTGAAAGGCAGCTGGCCCACTGCGTATAAAAATACAGTGCCGGGTTCAGTTTAATATTTTAATTTAAATGGACTCAGGAGATGTATTATATCCCTGGATAGAGGCACAGGGGCTGATAAAAGCAAATGGCTTGGTTTCCTGAAAGTTCTTCTGCAGGTGAGGTAAAGTTGCCATCCTTTGATTGCCAGGAAAGAACTGAGGGCTCTGATTCCGAGACTCAGGGCAATGACCACAGTATAAATGGATAACAGGAGGATTTGGCACAGCCCTATTTCATGACAACTCTTCAAAAATTTTTACATGGTTCACATGAACTTTTCAGCAGCGTTATCCTTAGTCCCGAAGATGAGAAGCAGCTGGGTGTGTAGAGGAAGTGTATATGTTCTTCCCAGCCCTCAACTGGACAGAGACCAAATTCCTGACTGTAACTGGGCTATGAGGTTGAGATTTGGAAGAAAGGTTCTGGCAGACACAGCCAACTGGAAAGAGAGTGATCCGCATGAAGAGTTCCTTCCAAAGTTGAATCAAGATGAAATGATTTTACATGTTTTTTCATTGTCCTTCCCACCTTGTAAACATTTCTAAAGCCTGTCTGTAATCCCTGCATAAAGAAGTGCTAATATCCATATGTCAGTATGGGAAATGGTTTCTACCACACCTCAAGAGCCAAGTTCATCCCATATGTAATTCCACTCACTTTAATAGATTTGAAGGAGGAAGGATACTGGCCCAGTAAGTCCACCAAAAGCTGCTGATCCTGCTGAAAACAGCTGTCTGCCTTCTGAGTAGCATGAATCACCACAGACCTCAGTTGCTCAGGCCTTTGCAATAGATTACTCCTCACTTCTGTATGCAATTCTGCCTGCAAATCTCTAAATTATTTGGACACCAGCTGCTTGAAAATCTTGAAAGCCTTATTATAAGAGATAAGGACAGCAGAGCAGTCCTTGCTCTCAGTTCCTAAACTATGTCTATTGAATGTATATCTGTGCTGGAGTTACATGGCATTTACCCTACTGCAAGGCATTCATTGATTAGTTGAAATATCCAGGAAGGATTTTTATTCTTTCTGGTGCATTTCTTGATTTTCAGAAAGGAGAAATGAGTATTCACTCTTCTTTGCTCAGACAGTTACATACTACTAGGATGTAGGTCAGGGAGAGCCGATGCACCTAGAGGTATTAAATTGCTTCAGTG
Source organism: Cephalopterus ornatus (assembly GCA_013396775.1). Lineage (NCBI taxonomy): Eukaryota > Metazoa > Chordata > Aves > Passeriformes > Cotingidae > Cephalopterus > Cephalopterus ornatus. The sequence continues at coordinate 328,371 of VZRE01014649.1, forward strand.
TCTGGTCAGTAAATCTTCATCCTATGGACAGAAAAACCTGAATGCCAGCTTTACAATAAAAATAGACCAGCAGGGAGTTTCAGAGAAGCTATGGGGAAAATTTTCATAGGGTCATGCGGGAATGTTATTTAACAAATTCTCTTCTATTACAATGATTCTGTGACCCTGGTGATGCCTTCCAGTCTTATGTTGCTATAAATATCTTGCTTAAGAACTAATTCCTCTTGACAATCTGACAGGGCTTCAGCTCACAATAGAGCATGTCACCAGTTAGTTTATCTTATGACTAACATTAGCATTTGATTTTTGTTTTCTGTTACCGTTATTCTGGACAGCAAGATACTGGTTTTAATACTACCTGCTGAGACTTTTAGTTAATGAGTAAATAAATTTGCAGGTCCTTCAACAACAGATGCTCTAAATTAAGAGGTCTGAAAGTAACATTCCTATTCTTTAAGCAGATGGTGCATTCTAGGATCCTAAAATATAAGTATAATTATAAATATGTACAAATTACAGTTAAAAGAATCTGCCTGGGTCAGAAGTTCACCCTTACAAGAAGTATAACTTCAGACATCACAATTATTCTTGACTAAAAAAATAGCAGTCTTTAGAAAGATTAGTTATTTTAATCACACAAGAGCTTTTTAAAATTTGCTTTTTTTGATGTAATACAACGTGAGACAACACAGTTGTATGAAAATGATTTTCTGTGAACTGTGCAGAGAAAGAGATAAACAATACAAATCAGACACTCTCTTGGATATTGAAAAATATATATACAAACCTACTGCTATTTCCTGGGGTGGGTGAGGGGGAATGCGAGGAAGAAGAGAAAGAGAAGTTAAGATGAAAAGATCTATTACTAATTTTCCTGTGCCTAGATAGGGTCATAAGGAAAAGTCATTTTTGTGGCCAGCCTCTCTAATGCTGCTTAAGGAGTAACACCTTTCTCTCTTTCACACTGTTGCACAGTACTCTATGTGGTGTGAGATAAGGGCTTCTTCAAGATGTTCATTGTTCTTCCCAATTTACCTAATGCAATAAGGCAGGGGGTTGTCAGGATTTTACCAGGCAACAGTAAAACTATGTTTTTACTCGAAATCTGCAAATACCTCCTTCTTTGCATGTTGTCACACAAATCCCTTAGCAAAAATTTCATTTCATTTCACTTTGCTTTATCTGTCTAAAAGGTATCCTAAGCACCTAAAATCCTAATCCAAAGGTCACCTCTTCTAATTTAGACATCTACATTTGTTCTGTAATTAATGCACCCCTACCACTGTATCTCACCTACCATACATGGGCCTCAAGATCCCCCTCCTCATCTTATTTAATCTAATTCTAAGAAAAATAAGTTAAATTAATGGACTGTGGACTAAGAGAAGATGAGTAGATGTTTGACTTTTAAACAACTAAAATTAAAAAATATCTATCCCAAGCTTTGTTCAGTTTTCTTCCATGTAAGACTTCACACATGATTATCTTTATGAGGTGGTTTAGATTCTAAATTGAAAGATCTTTTTCAGCCCAGAATGTACAGATGACAGCAGAAGATATTGCATGTTTCAGCTATGATTCCTTGCAGTCCCTTTTAGTCATTTATTCTAAATTAGATTTGCTCTAGTCTTACTCTATAGCCTGTGAAGAAAGGCAAGTACCTTCAGAGCAGTTTATGAGTGTGCCTGCCTCTCTCCAGTGAAAACAAAGTCTCAAGCTGCTGCAGTGCCACCTTAGGTACTTCAGTTAAGCGATGGGATGAATCCATGCATATCAGCTGCAATGCTGGGGCTTGTAATAAACTTGAAATCCACTTTAAAATCTTGCGAGTATAATATAAATCATATGTGCCAGACATGTGTTTGGGTGGGGGGTACGTGTACTACATGCGTGTACGCACGGTTTATGTATGCTTATACTACAACAGAGAAAAACAGCCTGGTAATATCATCTGCAAAACAGTGAAGCCAATTTTCAGAAAGATGTGGAAAACCCTTACATGCAGATCTCAGTTTAAGTTATTTTTTTAGAAGTGAGCTTTATCCAGTTGTACACAGAGGAATGATACTTCCAGTGCCAATCAAATGCAATATTGCATTTGTTCCGGTTGAGTATGATTATATGGTGAGACCATTTGACTCAACAGAATAATATTAATAAAAAAGCTTAGTGGCAATAAGCTAAACTTTACTACTGACCTCTGTAAAGACTTATTGCTAATACTCATATTGTCAGTGACATCCAGGATCAACAATGGTTGCAAGCAGGGGACACAAAACGAAGTTGTCTGGTTTTGGCAAAAGAATATTCTGCATTTAGCAAAGGCATATGTTTCAAACTCAAATGACTTCAAATTAAAGCAAAAAATGTTTTGAAGTGTCGTCATTTGATAATCATTTACTGTAAAATAAGCAACATATTTCTATCTAATGGGATCCACATCTTTAACAAGTGAACCAACAGTGTGACAAACAAAAAGCAACCTGCTCTGAAATGTAATTCTAAAATAAATTACAGCTAGCTCTTGTTTTTTGTTGTTGTTGTGCTCTGTTTTCCTTTTTTGGCCGCCTGTAAAACTCCCACAATTTTTTCATTGCTACAATGACAAATGCTATGAGAAAAGACCTGGTCCACTGCCAGAAATCTACTCTAGACTTCAGTATATGTTTCTGCTTTCAAGAGTCAATTGTTTTCCTTTTCTCCCAGGGGTTACTAGCTACCTTATTACCAGAAAGAATGACCCCTTGACAGTGCAATTGAGATCCAGAAACTCAACAAAATTGTAACCCCTCCAGTGGCATCAGAATTCTAATCAACAGCAGAGGGTCTGGAAGACAAATGTACTTATATATAAGGCCACCATATTAGAAAGTGGCTTATCTACTTGCAAAGAAACCTATCTCTATTTGGTTTCTTCTGATATTTTTATTACCCTCTTTCTTGTAACCTTTTCATTGCTAGTGTTCTTAAGGCAGGAGGGTTTTTACAGCACGGGAATTACTGTGCTCATTTTACAGAGTTTGCTGTCTATTCCTTCTCTTGCGATCTGTGTTGCAAAGCATATGACTAGAGATGGGAGCCCCAGTCACTACAGATTTTTTCTCTTATTCAGCTTAATTCATTAGCAGAACAGTTGTTCCTTCAGTATCCTTATTACCACATAAGAAACGTGGGTACAAAATCTCCAGCCTTGAAACAGCAGTGGAGAATGAGCTCAGAATATTAAGGAGAACTCTACAGAGAATACACCTTGCACTTGCAAAGGCATGCACTAAAATAGCATCATAAAATAATATTTCTCAAATACAGTTATTACTAAAAGTATTCAACTCATCTGCTGGATCCTTTTGTGTACCCAAGATCTGCTAAACTAAGTCATTTCAGACAAATGCATATAAAGATATTCTGGGGCATGAGACCACAATCTAGTTGTTATATCTATACATATGGAACTCTGCTCCAGAGTCTTGAGATTACCAAAATCTGTGCCTCTAAATTGCCTAATTTTTTTTTTTTTTTTGGTATGCTAGCAAACTTTTAGAAAATATCAGTGTGAGTTTAAGATTGAAAAGTTTCTTATTCTGGTGACTTTGTTACCAGAATTACTTGACATGCAGGTTAGAAGGAATTTTTTTTAAGACCATCCAACCACATGGTAGGAAACAAGGTACCCATGAACCAAAGCACTGCTCCCAGATGCTCTGCCATCTGACTACCATTACACAGAAATTGGGAAATACTTCAGATAATTGTAGGAAAAAGATTCTCAAGATATAGAAGGATAAAAATATCTTAAAAATAACCAAAAGCAGACAGCATGGCAAAACACAAGCACACAAAAACCCACTTCCTTTAACAGAGATTTGAGTGAATGCAGGTATTTGCAGAGACAGGAGTCTTCAAACGGCATCATGGCCTGAGGTGCAAAAAAACCCAGCAACAATGTTTTTCTGAGAACACTCTGGGAAGAAGAACAAGCAAGCATGAGGTCAAAAAAGAAATGTTTTTGTTACCTTTCTCAGACAAAAGTCATCACATTTTACCAACAACAAAATAAAATGTATTAGACCCTTACATGATCCCTGGAAGGAGCAGCAGATGGCCAGCCTCACACCTTCAGAACAGGAGCAGCACAAATAGCAATAATGTGATTTTTCCTGCACTGTCCTACCAACAAGATGTCACCATAATGCAGAGAAAGTGCCAAGTGTTTGCCCAACTTTCTCTGCTGAGGCACAGCAGTTCTGCTACAGACAGGTGAGAGGGAGGAGGCTGTGAAAATGGTTCTTCTGCCCCAGAAATCAGGCTGTGGTCTCTGGCAAGGGCAGCTAAAGTAATGTTTTGAATTTTACGATGATACCTTACAGTAAGCACTGTGTGACTGAGCTCTTCCCTTGTCAACAATCACACTGTTGACAAGGCAGAGTTGTCTTCTCTGGCAAAGAGACAGGCAGAGTTGCTTCATGCCTGTGTTTTGCTCCCGCAAATCTAATTGCAGGACTGAGGCCTTAATTAATAATCAAATGAGGAAAACTGACAAGTGCATCTTTTGGCACTAATACAAAAAAATATACAGCCTCTTATTGTCTTACATATTAGGTCACATCTCTTTAATTTCTATTCAAAACCCCAGAAGCAAGTTACATGGATTCCTTTTACATGTTTAAGTACCATACATTAAAAATAACATGCTGAAATAATGCTGTCAGAGTATGAGACCTACCTGACTGATGGAATATTCTTCTAAAAAGAGCAGCTCTAAGCTTCCCTTAAACAGAATGAAGGAAAATCTAAAGATAATAATGAATAAGAAAGTAGCTTCTTCTGCCAGACCCATCAAGTTAAATGGCTCTTTGTATTGTTCAAAATGTGTACAATATTGTGTTTTGTGGCAGAGGGTAAAGAGACAGAACTTTCAGTAATGTTTTGATGAAGCAACAAATAAAAATAATATTTTGACAGAGAGCTCGTCTTATTAAAAAAAAAAAAAAGCATTTCTCTGATTTCTCTGGCTCAAACAGAAATCCCTTAATGTGAAGAATATTGAGGTTACACGTAAAGCCTTATAGTAATACTTAAAGGAAATGTGCCATTCACAGCAGAACATGCAGCATGACTAAAGACCCTAAGAACCTGGCATCATTTGAGCTTAGTTTTAAATACCTATGATAGACATTTTTGGAATATGTTTCCTGAAAGTAATATCAAGGACTTACTTCAGCATTAGTTTGCGCATGCTGATGGGTTGAACTGGTGCTCATATACCAAATAAATACAAAAAGGATTAGCTTCTGTTTATGTACAAAGTTGGGGGGTTTATTTTTTATGCCAGTATTGGGATTTATTTGCCCTCCTGATGAAATGTTTACCTCACTCTGCCTCATCAGTATTAACCTCACAGATCAACAGATCTTCATATCGACAGAATAGAGAAGTCAATATCACCTTATTATTATTTAATAAGTATTTCATTGTCAGTAACTGAGTGAGAACAAACATCTGTGCAGTATAATGGCGTGCACTTTAATTTTGCAAGGTTACTGTCTTGCATATGTTTGACAGAAGAAAGCCAACCTATAGTAAAATTCCCCCAGTAATTTCAGCGAATAAAATGACAACATGTTGAAGGACATTTAAATTGAACAAAACGGGGTTTTTTAGTCCCAGTTTTGATATACAAGTGCTGGATGTGTTTTACTGAGGCTTCTGACTATGATTGATAGGAGATGCATCAATTTCAAGGTTTGTGAATTTAAGTAAATTGTTGTCAGTGGTATCACTTTTTTTTGTATTTTTTTCAAATTATGTCCTTATAGAGAATCGTGTGTTACAAATTGAGACAGGATATACATAAAGCATCAATTTGCCTTGAATGCCCTCTTAATATAATAAAAAGAAAATAGTTGTGATAAGAATGTGAGTACATCAGAGTTGTTCAGAAAACTCCAGAGTGTTTAAAAAAACATTGCTTATGAGTTTTCTTCTAAATAGTTTTTGCTGCTTCTGTTTGTAAAATACTTTCCTTGCCTTTCCATTCAAAGGAAAAATATAATATTTATTTTAAAAAATAAAAATAGTAGTAACAGGTCTTAGATACTTCTTTTATCTTTGTCCTCAGAATTTAATTCCTTTAAATTATACATTAACAAAAAAACAAACCCAAACTTGTATCAACTCCTTGCAACTTGGAGAGAGTTTATTAACCCTTCTTTCCTTCATGGTAATGCTTTATTTGACTAAAAAGCCCGAAGAGCTTTGAAAACAGACAGTGCTTAAGCACTGTACAGCAAAGCTTACTGTAGTTCAAATGCCTTCAGAAATTAGCTGTGTCTGATTTTAAAATAGTTTTCCCTAGATCACTTCTTATCTGATGACATCTGGCTCAGGATCTGGTGAAATGCACAGTATTTTTTCCAACACATGGTCATAACTTGTTTCCATGTGAAAGTGTGTTGTGTCTATGTACCTACACGCCTGTCTATATGCATAAAGCAATGTATATGCTATATGTGTGTGGTTTTGGTTTCAACATCAGATTCTATAAATGAATAAAGATACTATCTTCATTTTACTGTTCTCTAAAGGGGCAACATGGAATGAATTCTGTACATCAAACTATACATGTTGCTGATTAAAAGCTGATGGTAACAATTAATATACAAGGGGACAGACTAGTTTTTCTTCTAACATTTTTTTGAGGGAAAAAAATGAAAATTAGACAGAAAAGAGCATTTCCAGATGTGACTGTATAGGGCTTGATTTGAAGCACTTTTGTTATCTCCTTAATAATGCATATAAGAATGATCATGTGAAATGTTTGTTAAAACCCAGTCCTAGTAGATATTTGCACTTATGAATTGATTCCTTATCCATATTTTATGGAGAAATAGCTCAGCACTGTATTACAGCACATTATTTTCCAAACTCCTTATTAGACTCTGCATATCTCTCTACTATGCCTCCAGGCTTAAATTAAAAACAAACTTAAGAAAAATTTAAAGAGACAACATTCAGAAACTTATTTTTTTACAAAGCTTCTGAAAGTTCATAATTATTTTTGTCCCTAATAGGCCTGCCTTTGAAATAATTTGATGGCTAGGTTTGTAAATTTGCTTGGAAAGATCTGGCATCCCATAGTCATTAAGGGGAGTATATATCACAAAAATGATTTTGCATATAAATAATGGTATACAGGATTTGGCTTAAATTGTCTGCTTTCGTTTGATTTTTTTTTTCCTCTAAGATAATTTGGAGGGAAGCAGGAAGATCAAATTGAACACAATTTGGAAATGAAACTTGGATAATTGAGCTAAGTAGGTTGAACTTGCCAGTCACCTGTGACCTCCTCCTAGTGACACATTATTTCAAACAGCTGAAATGAGAGGGCCTGCATAGAGTTGCACAACATAAATACAGCAAGTGGAGTTTCAGTCTGGAACCACTGTTATCCTTTGTAATCTGTTCTCTTCATCTGTTGGAGATGGAGGGACCCGAGCACTGTGCCCCACTGCCTTGAAAAGGTGTTTGGCGTCCAGTGTGTTCAGGGAACTTGGTGAGGAGACCAGAGGATGGGCACTGTGGGAGGGCTATGGTGCAAGGTGGTGGGTGAACAGCACAGCACTGGACCTGTAAGAGATGAGAAAGTGAAGCTTCACAAGTAAAACAGCTCAGCCACGGTAAGATCTCCTTTACAGACTGCTGCAACTGAAAGTTTGCAGTCGTCCCTGTGTGTGAACCTAATATTTTGCTGTTCATTTTGAAGCGATTATTCAAAACACCTTGGCAGCTGAACCCTCCCTGCTTTCAGGATAATTATTTCTAATCGTGATTGGCAATAATAGTAATTGCCATATTCAGCCAGCACCCAGTAGAAACGATTATTATTATTATTATTATTATTACTATTATTTGGGTTAACAATCGCCACTGACAACGTCTCCCGACCCTCTTCTCCATCTTGCAAACATACAGGGAAATAAGTAACAGTGCTCTGCAGCAGCCGTCGGCTGGGCCGCTTCCCCCTCCTTGCGGGCTCGATGGTGACTGGGGGTGAGCAGCGGGCGGCTGTCCTGTGCCGGGGCCAGATTCCTGCCGGGATGCTGGTGTGGATGATCGGGGCCGACCCGGGCGGCTGCAGCCTTCCCCCAGCACCACCATTCCCACCTCCCCGGTGGAGCAGGGGCTGCAGCCGCGGCTGTAAGGAGCCTCTTAATAAACCTCCGGGTCGATGATGCATCGCTCGCTAGTGAATCTTCGCGGGTTTATTTATTTTAACTAAATCGCCCGAATGGATCGCAGCTCTGTGTTGACTCTGGCGAGAGGCGAGGCGGAGAGCCGGGCGGCGGCGGAGCTGACAGGTCGCCCGGGGGTTGCGGCG
>VZRE01014649.1:337060-348825 GCA_013396775.1 Cephalopterus ornatus
CGAAATGTTCCCGGGGGGGTCCTCCCTCTGCATCAGGGGCAGCTGAGCAGGGAGCAGCCGCCGGCCGCCTCCGTGTCCAGCGCTGATGGCAGAGCCAGCCCAGCGCTTCTCCTGGCCGCTGAACTTCACAGCGTTTCCTGTGTATATTCACGCTCACATCAGAGTCGAAGTTTGGCCCGCGGGGATGCGGGAGGCGGGGGGCGTCTCCCCGAGCCCGCGGAGGCGCTGGTCCCGCACGGCCAGCGCGCCCAGCTTGACGGGAGCAGTGCCCGCCCGCCGAGTGCCTGAAGCCTTTGGGTGCCTTGCAGGTAAACACAGCAAACTCCCCGAGTATAAAAGCAGCCTCTGTTTTTTTTAAAACCACACGCAGAAGTTGCAGACCACAGTCAGCAGGAGCGATGCAACTGGCCTTCCCTGGTGGGCGCCGTGCCTGCTCTCGGGCACCCCCAGAGCCACAGCCCGATCCCGGCGGACGACAGCCCTCTCCCCGAGGCTGCCGCGCTCCGCCGGGAGCGGGGCCGGGCGGGGCCGCGGGTCGGGCCACCGGGCACCGCCGCGCTGCTCCCCGGCACCACGCACCGCTACCAGCCCCCCCTCCTGAAGCGCTGCTCCCTGACGTCAGATGTTTGCTTAGGCTTTTGTTCAGTTAAAAATAGTTTCATGCAGCAGCTTACCTGCCGTGGGTGGCCGCTGTCCGTGGGCTGTGCCAGGGAAGCGTTTTCTGGCGGAATCAATCATTTCCTTCGCCCTCGGATCTTTGATCTCTGCACGTAAATTAATTATAGTTGTATGCAGGAAACTGGCTCGCAGTCTTCTAAACCCAGCGTTTTGCTGCCTAAAACACATGAAAAGGGAAAGTTTCTTTGCAGTCTAGCTGTAACAGGGATACGTTACCAAAGCTAGATATTTTTTACAGTGACCCATTGAAATGTATGTACTGTCAAAAATTATCATCACTTCAGTAGTCTTTATTTTTTATTTTCTCTTTTTGTATCTCGTTCATGGTCGTTTCGGTGTTGTACTTGCAACTGCATATTATCCTAGTAAAATAACTGCTTTACAGCAGATTACTAGCAGCAGACATTTATTGTTCTTCTCCTGATTCTATGGAGTTATTAAAAAGTAATGGGTGCCAAGACAATCAAGGAATATTTCCTAATTATAGAGGAAAAATGGAACTGTCAAGATTTTCCACTGTTTGTGAGCCAATTCATGTGCTCGGATTACACACACCTTTACATCACAGCCAGATGTATGTACTGTATGTGCATATGCACACACTAACACACACACCTCTGCCACAGTTAGTTCCTATTTCTTACAAAGGTTAAAGAATAAATTGAAATCGAAGACAAATGAATTGACAGGAAAATGTATCACTTTTTTTCCGCTTTAATTTCTTCCCACATTATAATGAATCTCTGAGCCTTTAGCTAGGTGGGCAATTAACCACCCATTGCCTGCTGCCCTATAACCATCACCCCGCTATATAGTTTATGGGGCTGAAGTTTTTTAACAACTCCTTATGCTTATTTTATTGTTGTGTACGTGTGAGATAGGTAATCTCCCGCAATTGCAGATCTATCGGATCTATATAGCGGATGTAAATTTTTATAGTTTATCTTAGCCCAAGTGTTCCTGGGTGACAAATCTCTCCATTGCAGAGAGCACCGTCCTCATTTCAATACTATTTCGTTCTGGGAGCGCGCACGGTAATTCTTTACATCGAAATTGCTTCCCCTCTGGTTCCTATATTTTAATTTAGTAAAGGACTGATTAGCTGTGTCTTTAAAAGGGCCAGGTCTGCGCTGGCTCGCAGCGTCACCTCTCACCTCTCCGCAGCCCCGGGCTGGGGTCACTGCGGGGCCGCGGCGGGGGAGCTGGCAGCGCTGCTGCGGCTCCCGCTCCCTCAGCTCCTACCTGCGCGCCCCTCTCTGCGCCGCGCAGCGCCCCGCGCCGCTGCTGAGCTGCTCCTGGGAGCAAATCCCCCGTCCCCCCCGTTGGAAGGGGAAGAGCAGCCCGCCCGCCTCTGCCTCTGATACACCGCTGCTGGCGTGAATCATCGCGGAAACAACGGGAAGATGCAGCTCTTCTAGGCGAAAAATAATTGTTTGGTTTGTTTTAATTCGCAGCGACCTGATTTAATGGCACCCTTTCCTCTGACTTCGAGGGAGGGCCGGCCGGGGTCCATCGTGCTCTTTAAAGGCTTCGTATAAACTTCTACATTTTGAAAGAATAACTTCAAAAATCTGTGTTTGATTGTATTCAGACGTGTGCCCAGCTCACATCGACTTGTGGATCCAATGAAGGTGTAAAGATTCGTTGATAACATGCAGATTGAGTGTCCCTAAATCAGCAGATTATCCCTCCTCTGCCAAATCCTGGAAGTAGTTTAACGAGGGGAAAAATATTTTTCATCTGTAAAAGAGGGAAAATTCATATCAAAGAGGAATGATATTTTAATAGGAGAGGCTACAATAAAAATCTCAGATCGCTTCTGAAAAGGTTTCACTCTGAACAAATGTTTCGAGTATGTCGGATCCTCACAAAATTACACTGTAGACTTTATTCTGACGATTACTGGAAAACATGCAATGCATACAAAAATACGAGCAAGAGAGGGTGGAAATGAATTCTTCGTAATCTATGAACAGTGAAAGGTGCAAGTACGTTTTTAATAGTTTTGATCTTTATCAAATGATCGATGTAGATAAAGACAAGTACCTAATATCCAGGAAAACACAAATAATTTTAAGAAGTTACCTTTCCTTGGCTGTACCGGTGAATTTACAGAACTGGTGTGGTGTAACCGCTTTGTTTATTTTTCTAACGTCTACCCAGATTCCAGCAATCCGCAGAGCAGTAACAGCTTTTTCCATGTGTTTATCATCGAGGTTGCAACAGGATTCGCCTCAATTGTTCTGCCTTTCTTGTGTTTTCCTTTCTTCCTTTTTCTGCATTTCGGAGATACATTCACCTTTTTTTTGCAAAAATAAACAGGGGAGTTTTTAACAGCAATTTAAGATGGTAATGGTTACTGATCCCATTCTTTCCATCATAATCTTCAAGTGGTTTAAGATTAATGATAGGAGGTGTTTTAGCAAGGAGTGTGGGTTTTCTTCTCCAAAGACCATCGCTATGATAATTTACTTAAGATGTTGACAAGACTGTCAGTAAGACTAATTTTGTATTAATCTGCGCTCTAGCAACTGTAAGTAAGCATTTGTTGTTTTTTTTAAGCACATTGTATTTTTTAATGCCTTACTATAAATATTGTTATTTGGTCTCTGCCTGATGGATTCGCAACTGATATGATTCCCCTTGCCTTTGTTTCAAGAAAGGTGTCTTCTGGTATTCTGATAAATATTCTCTTCCACCCTCCACCATTCCCTTTCACGCACATTTTTAAAAAGAAAATAAATTTGAGCAACTATTGTCTTTGTCCAGCAATCTCCTCTGCACAGCATTGTTTTGGCTGGACTCTATCTAGGCACATCCCCGAATCAAAAGGACTAGACGCAGGTTTGAGTGCTGGGTTTGTGTGAATTTTTGTTGTTGTTGTTGTTGGGCAAAATAACCCTTTAAACAGTAAATATGAAATTGTATCACCTCGGGGTACGAAAAGGCTGGGGTGCCTCCTTAAGCGCGGGCGGTGTATGATGTATTGTTGGCTCCCGAGGCGAGGTCTGCCTTGGCACCCCGAGCCGCCCCGGCCGGAGCGGTTCCCCCCTCAGCAGGCCGGGCCCCCGCACGCAGCGCACTTGACCAGCTTCCCTCGCTCCTCCGCGGAGCAGCCGGGACCAGAGCCCCTCGGCGGAGCCCGCCCGGGCAGAGGGCTCGGAGCGGGCACGGCGGGCTGGCACGCGTAGGTGCGCGCAGGAGGGCGGAGGCAGGCGCGGAACGGCCTGCTCGCTCAGAGGGATAAGTCTGGAGTGAAAGCCTAGTAGATCGGTCGATTTTACCCTTCTGTCGTGCTTTCAATAAACATGAAGCCCTGGCCTTACCTAGAAATTACCGGGGCCCTGGGACACCCGTCTGGCAGTGCTTTATTGCCTTTTCCCCCCCAAGCCCAGGGCCAGGAGCGCAGAGGGGGGTCGTGGGGCGCGGGGAGCCACGTTCGGGGGTCGGGCCGTGGGCATCGCCCGAGCTGCCGCCGGGCCCGGGGCGCGCAGAGTGAACGGCGGGGGCCACAAGAGCACGTGCCGCCTCCTTATCGTCCGCCCCTCTTCGCTGTCGGCAGCTCTGCGCTCGCACAGAAGGGAAAAGGGCGGCCTCGTAAACAGTTTATATTACGATCCCCCGGGCCGAAAGGGAGGCGCGGAGCAGGGGGCGCTTTCCCTCCGCCTGCTCAGCCCCTGCTCGGCGCGCTCCTTCCCCCCGGCGCGCAGGGAAGCGCGCAGGGAAGCGCGGCCGGGGGCACCCCCGCGGAGGAGCCGCGCGCCGACAGCAGGGGGCGCTCCGACGTTGCGCCTGGGAGCCCGCGCTGCCGCGCCGCGCGCCCGCACACGGACACGCGTGTGCACGGACATGGAGCACACACACAGACACACACACGTGTGCGCTCACACGCACACAAATACATGCAGGCACACACGCGCGTACACGCGCGTGTACACGCCGGTGTGCACGCACAGACACACGTGTACACACACAGGCGCACACACGAGTGTAGGCACAGAAGCTCGCGCACACACACGTGTACACACGCACACGCGGGTGCACACTCACACACACACAGCGTCACCCCCTCCGGCCAGGTCTGCGCGCTACTGGGCGCTGGGCGCCCCGCGCGGATGTCTCCGTGTCGCTCTCCGTGTGTGTGCGTAGTATACATTATGCAACTTATTAAATACAACGATGAATTGTCAACATTTTTTTCGCATGTTAGTTCCGCCGATCCGGGCAGGATTTATTTTCAGGTCTCGGGTCCCGGAGCTATAACGCGTGATTTCTTTGCCTTAAATAAAATTGGTCAAATGTTGACAACCTTTAAGCCAATCTAACACTCAAGATTACTGATGGGAAACTAATGAGAAAATATCAGATCGTCCGGCCCGGGGGCTCCTAATTAAATCTTAGCTGATTGAAAAATAAAAGCGGGTTCGGGGGCGTGGGGGAGGAGGGAAGAAGCTCCGGGCTGAACTTTAGCTCTCATTTTACGTGATATTTCCCCAGCCCATCCCTCCTTCCGCGCTTACCCCCTCCCTCCCTCTGTAAAAAGTCTAATATTATTTCGCTGGTTATTTCGAGAGATCCGAACGGGCTATCATTCCTTGCCCGGTAAATATTAAGGCCTTTAAGCAACGTGATTTAACTAATTAGAAAATTTACATCATTAAGTCTCAGGGAGAGAAAAAAGGAGAAACAAATCTGTCAGTCATTTTAAAAGAGACAGGCCCTATTGAAGTGTGAAGAAATCGGCTCTAATTCAAAAAGGCAATCGGGCAGAAAAAGCCCTCAACATTACCCTGCTAGTTATTAATCAGAAGGGGTTTCCCCCTCTCCTTCCCTGTAATGGCAAGAGCTGAAGCACATCGTTAGTCTCTCCCAAAGCTACAGCACAGTTTCCATTCAGGTTTTTTTGCCACTCTTCCATGTCCCATATTAATAGTGAGTATTTGTCCATTCAAGGCTCATAGATTTGAAAATGTTTCCGAATTGGAGACCCGCAGCCGAAAAAAAAAAAAAAAAGAAAAAAAAATTCTCCTGAACTCCGAACTCCCGCCCCAGACAAATATAAGGACTGCGCTGCCCCGGCCCCGGCCCCCACTAACGAGAGAACCTAAAGCTAACCTGGTCGGTGAGAACATGGTTATGGCTTTGTTTTCATCCCCTGCCCTGCACCCTCCATTTCTAAACACAGACAGAAGCCTGAGAGGAAAGCAGCCGTCGTCGTCCCCACGCTCTTTTTTCTTTTTTCTTTTTTTTTTTCTTTTGCAAAGCAGGACTTCCCATCTGAATCAAGTCATCGACCTTCCAAACATTTTCTCATTGTGACAAATGGAATCAGAGTTCTCCCATTCTTTTAGAGACACAAACCAGTTTCTTAATCTCANGGTTACTGATGCCAGGTCTTTAACGAAGTGGTGCGGGACGCTGCTGGCCGGTGCTCCGAGCGGAAGGACGAGCTGGCGGTCCCGGTTTGGGGAGCACAGCTGGGGTGGCGTAACAGGGAGCTCGGGTGGAGGAGGAGAAATAAAGCAGCTTGGTCCAAACCACAGAGAGGGTTACATCTCTCCCTTGCTTTCTCTTGTCTCCTCTTTCAAACGCGCTCTCTAATCCTCCCCTTCCAACTGTTCACAGTGGACTATAGTATAAATAATAAATACATCCTACTCTGCTTTTTCTCTCTCCTAATCTCGAGGAATCTGACAGTTGCTTTAATCAAAGAAGTTTACACTGGTTCTAAAGGAGTTTGCACTTGTTCTTCATAGAGCTAATTTAAGGAATTTTAAACATGTTTCGGACAAAATGAGGCAACAGGGGCCTATTTCTCATCTCCCGGCCCGGGGACGATTTCTCCTGCGGCTCGAGGAATTAATCCCGTGTAAATGTGGTTAGGATCAGCCTCCTGATGGGGATTTTACTTGGCAGTAGCCTGTGAAGACACAGTATTTTAACAAAAAAAAAAAAAAAAAAAAAGCGGCTCTGCCAACCCTATTCCGGCTCCCATTCATTTGCGTCCCAGGGCTAACTTGGAGTCATCTCTGTATGCTCATAGAGATGTAAGGTCTTCACCAGGACCCGACTAGCGCTAGGTCTGTTTAAAGGGTGGTTGCCGGGCGGGCTGGAGGGCGGCTCGCTGTCCTCCCCAGGGACCCCCGGCCGCCTCCCCGCTGCGTACTCCGCTCAGCACCCCCGGGCTCTCCGAGAGGGGCAGCGACCACGGAGAAACAAGTTCTCCTAAACTGAAGCATTTCTCCGTTCCTCCATAAAACCAGATGAAAACCCGCCCTTGAGCCTGGTGGGAGCGCGGCAAGGCAGAGTTCCCTGACACAGCGAGAAGAGTACGAAATGGAGAGGGGAGGGCAGAAGGAAGAGCCTGCGCCCTCCCGCCCCTTTGCATCCGTTTGTCCTGCAGTTATTCAAAATGATTGAGTTTTCTGAAGAAGATCCTTTAGAGAGAGAACAAAACCAGCAACAACCTCTTCCTCCAAAAACAACAAGAATATCAACCTGTCCACTGGCAAGGCTTCGGAGCTTAGAGGCATTATAGTAAAATTTATGGCGTCCTTAACAACTCCCAATAAAGGCATTAAAATTCCCTTTAATTGAGAAAACATTGATTTTTAACTCTGGAAAGAACGAACCCGTAATTTAATTGCAAGCTTTCACCGACAGAGCAGCATCTCAGGGAGGCCACATTCCATCTTTAATAGAGCCACTTTATGAAGTGATAAAAACAAAGAAAACCTGACAAACAGAGACAGTTGCAATTGCGCAAGAAAAGTTATCTGCTTTCCCTTTCCCTCTTCGCAGCTCCAAACTATCGCGCTCTTCCCTCCCCCTTCATCACCTAATCACAAAACACAAGTGTAAAAGCAAAGGGTTTGGGGGCCAAGGGAGAAGCAATAGTCAATATTTTAAATAACGATTTGCTTTTACTAGGCAAGGAATGATGCCAAGAGATTTAAGGGAACATTTTCACAAAATGGTAGCCTCCTCTGAAAAGGAAACTAATCTGATAAAACTTCCTTACTTTTCCTTGTTTGTTACAAAAATCATTGCTAAAGGGAAGGAAAGGGAAATCCCACCCTCCCTTTCTATCTTATTTTAGTATCGGGTTTTGGTATTACAGAAGAGTAAAGAAGTTTTTGTTTGGTGGTTTTTCATTGATCAGTCACTCTGAGCTAATGTAATTATCCTCATCAATAGAAGGCTGCAGAGAGAATCATTATGTGGATGACATTGATAAATGATCACCCAAGAGCTGCCTTTTCTCTTGGGCACCCCCACATATGACCCTCCCAGATACACAAGGTAGCCATAGAAACACCTTGAGATCCTCAAGCACTGCTGCAAATGGGAGAGTACAGAGAAAGCGAGAGAAATTCAACTTCACACACTTTCTGTCCCTGTTGAAGCCTCCTTCCCATAGCACTGAGCCACAGAGCCGGGCTCCGCTCCGCCGTCCCGGCCCCGCGCCCTTTCACGGCACCATGTTAAGTATTGGGGGGGAGGGGGAAGTCTTATGGGGTTTGCCCTTGGCTTTTTTTTTATCCGTTTCTTTCCTTTCTTTCTCTGTAAAAGTTAAGCAATGAGATTGCACGCACCATACGTATTCTACGCGCATTGCGTAATCCCCTAGTTTGAAAGCAGCTCTTGGAGTTGCGCACCCAATCTATTCACCCCGTCCCCAGTAGTGCAACTCTTAGAAAAATGGTTAAACTCAAATTAGTAGCAGAGATTTTTTTAGTCACAGGACTATACAAGAAGATTCTGTATTTCTTACGACGGCAAAGATTTATTTTTTTTTCCTCCGGCCGCAACCCCCCTTTTATGTAAGCAAATTCTAAAATATTGAGAGCAGTAATTGATTCATAATGATCCAGAAATCCATGCAAGGAATGGGGCGAAGGTGTTGTTTCTGGTTTTGTTTGGTTTTTTTGGCTTTCTTTTTCTTTTTTTTTTTTTTTAATTATTCCTAAAGCTGCAAGTAAAGTAGGTTTGACACCGTGTGGGGATGAAGGGGAGGAGTTGTTTAGCCGTGCAGGGTCATCCATCATCACTGTCGCAGAGACTCTGCCCAGAGGAGCAACCTTCCTTCTGTCTGTCTCTTTCTCGCCACCAAAACTATTAATATTAAAATCTGCCTGCAACCCTTGCCCCCACCCTCCCCTCATCTCGCCCGGTCCTGCTCAGCTCGCAGCGGCTGGGCTGCACAACCTGGAGCTGGCTCGCTTCCGCGCAGCGCCAGCGGGGTTGATTTTCCCAAAGTGCTGTCAGGAGAGTTAAAAATCCGGCCCCGTTTCCTCTCAGATGAATCCAGGGACGTGGTAGGGGAGACCTGTGGGGAGCAGACATCCTTCCGCGCAGCGGAGCCCTCTCTGGCCCCTCCGCGCACCGCGGCGACGCGGTCGCGTCTGGGAAAAAGATTCGGGCGTTTTCCGGGCTCTATGGGGTTCCTTCCCAGCACACGCATCAGTGATATAGTGGGGCTAGTGGCTCCGGATCGGCCTTCGCCCTTCGCAAAGGCGCTGCCGGGAGACCCTTACTCCCCTCGGGAAGCCTGGGGAGCCGCTGGAGGGATGGGAGAAACCTACCGGGAGAGCGGGTCCAGCCTGTGACCCCGCCGCACCCCTTTCCCTGCCCGGCCCAGGCCCGGTCCCTCCCCGGCCCCCCCCTACCCCCGACCCTCGCAAACCTGGTTGGGGGCAATTCTCTCTCCCTCGCTCTCTCTGCGGCTATGAGTGAAAGGGGGGCGCGCCCGGCTCCCCCCGGCATCTCCTCTTCGGCCCCGCAGTGCCCGCTCGCCGCGACGGGCAGGGCTCGGGCGGCAGCGCTGCCGGAGATGCGCTCCCCTCCTCTCTTCGCTTTAAAGGCAGCAAAATCTGGAAGAAAAATCCCTCATTTATGATGACTACAAGTCGCAGACCAGACCCGAACGGCGAAATGGAAATTTGGGATTATAAACATGTGTGTATGTAAACAAAAGGTGTTTCTTCTGTTACCCTTCTTTTCCCACAGCATAAGCAATTTTTATTCAGACTCGAGTATTTTCTTTAACACTATACCGCTGTCAAAACATTATTCCCGTTTTGTTTGCTTTTGACAGCTGAGCGGTTCTTAAAAATAACAAAATCGGAACCTTCCATGCTAAACAGTAAATCTCAGATGGAGAAATCTCTGCACGATATTGTACCTTGGATTTCAGCAAGACATCTCACGGAAAGCACAGCCCAAAAGGGTGAGAAAAAAAAAGAAAGAAAATAAAAGACAACACAGAAATGCACATATTTAGTTCAGTATAAAAACAAATAATCTACTATGGATAAATTCTTCCCTGTCCTTCTACCAGTGTGAGGACATATTCTGATATTTCTCCTCAAATTGTAGAGAAAGTATCTGTGAGGAAATAAAATCCTGATTAAAAAAAAAAAAAAAAAAATTTAAAAGTTNAAAAAAAAGAATTTGAAAGTCTCTCCTTTAAGGTGCTAACACGAATAATCTTGCCTTCATGTTTTCTACATCCACAAAAATCAGAGAATTTGGAAACGGGAACCCAGGGTGTGCTCTTCTTACATGACTGAAGGGTTGATGTGATTTTAACCGGGACAGAGAGTATCAAAGCTGAGCAGGGAATTATCATCTTAATTTCATACGAAAGCCTTATAAAAGACACCCACAAAACAGGACTCGAGTGCTAAATAAATTCTCACACCCATTCTACTGGCATCCTCCCTTCTGTCGCGAGCAGCGTGGGTCCATTTACTCAGCTCAGAAATTAAACATTCACCATGAGGCTGAGCCTCTTTCCACATTCCAGAGGCAGAAGTTGTCACTCCAAGTTTTCAATAACACCCCAGCCAGTGGGAATGATGAGGACGAGGAAGGAGAAGGGTTACAAATTTACTGATGTTGAAGTCAGTAACTTTTGTTTCCTAGAAAGCTGAGGTAATTACAAGCCCTTTCTCACTTTATTTCTCCCAGCAATAAAGGCAGTTTCCCCCTGCTCTTTGGGCCCCATCCTGCTCTCACTGACTTAACCTAACACCGAGGACAGTGAGAGGCTGCTGTTTCTAACAATGCTCATCTTCCTATTTCAAACTCTCCTTTAGTTGCTTCAAAATGCCATAAGCTTTTGTTTAAGTAAAACCAAACCTTTACCCGTGATTCTGCTCCACCTATTTATATAGAAAATGTCAAATCAACATTTTCCCTCGTTAGCTGATGGGGAGGTTTTTTGTTTGTTTGTTGGGTTTTTTTTGGTTGTTTTTTTTTTGTTGTTGTTGTTGTTGTTTTTTTTTCTTCTGAAAACAGCTGAAGACAAGAAAAGCAGTAAAAACCATCTCTAAAGCCAGATTACACAATCCTCACACAGGAAAAATTCCTATTAAACTCAAAGCTTCTTTTCTCCTCCTAAAACTTCCAAACCTACTCTTGCAATAAGGCCATTCTTCACCTCTGAGCTAAATACCTGGAGTTAAGGTCTGTGGTGGTTATGAATGCACACACACATACATGTAACACACATGGGATGAGTTGTCTCATCTCTGGGCCTTCACAACTCAAACTCAGCTAATATGTTATTAGCAGATACTATGGATATTAGACACATCTCTCTGAAATGCAAGCTGGTCAGACAATGTTCCGGATTTTGCTTAGTCTGGCATAAATCTAATATCAATAATCAGCAGAAATATATAACTTCAGACATTCTTTCATTCAGCTATTCTATTAAATCAATGACAAGCTTGTTTCTGATTTTTCCAACTTTTCTTCTCAATGCTGATAAGAAATGTGTTCACGACATCTCTCATGATAACTTCACATTCTCCTAAACATGATTAAAAACACAAAAGCCTAACAAAAAATCAAAAATGAAATATTTATTACCGCATTTTGTGACTTAACACCTTTTTTTTTCTTTTTAAAACATAACGTCACAGTCCTCATACAAGTATTTTAATGTAAATTTTGACAAAGCTTAAAGGTAACAGCATTTTCTTCTAGTGAGGAACACGTGCTGAGAAAGGAAGAATTCATGGACATACAATACCAATTCCACAGCAGATCTGATACTAGCAAAAACATTCTTTTTTTTT
>VZRE01014650.1:0-14946 GCA_013396775.1 Cephalopterus ornatus
CTCTGAGCAGTTCTTCATACCAGGATTTTCGGAATCAGTCACATGGGTAATTAAGTTTTAAGGATAGTAGAATTGCAGTGCTCTGACAAACATCCACCCACCTGTGGTGGGAAATACTGTTGATGACAACATGTTCCTCTTTCTCTCCTCCTTCCCTAAACTTTGGCCAAAGGGTTTTCAACTGGTTTCTTCTATCACAGGGTCAGATTGAAGGAAAATCCCTTCTCCCCCCTCCTGCCCCCAATTGCTGACACATTGTAACGTCTTCAGTGTGCCAAGGTATTATATTTGTGGTGGCAGTGAGAAACTTCAACATGGATAGTAAAATACTGTACAATAGTGAATCAGGTCACTCCAGATAGTTAGAGCTGGAGTCCGAGCCACCACTGCAGGGAATATCACTGTGTCTTTTCATACTGTTGGCTTGTTGGTTTTATTGTCATTCCTGTGTCACCTCAGAACTTTTCCTTCAAAATAGGTGATGTGCTGAAGTAAGACTCTTCAACCTTGCTGCAGAACAAGATCTTTACTTTTCTTTCCTTGAATCTGGTATGAAGGTAAAATAGGAATTTGCTTGTTTGAAGCTTGAGTTGGGGATGGCATTTTGTTTCATATCTTTTGGAAATGGATAAATTTTATGATCACCGGGGCTTTGTTGGCATGGTGCATACAGAAGTGTTCTGGAGATGTACATGATGTATGTGACAGTTTCACGCATCCATGAGTAGGATGCTTTTTTTACTTCTTTGTGCTTTGTGACTGCCTATAGAAAGCAGCTGATGCAAGCTTTTGTATAGGAAGAATCAGTTTTGTTAAGAATATGTAGACAGGTAAATCACCTATGAGACGGTTTTCTGTGTCTTCAGGAGGAGACTTTGTTTTATGAGGGGAGACAGAGAGAAGCAGGTGACAGGTTGGCTCAAGATGGAAAAGACGGCAACAGTCTAGTTCAGCTATAGTCGTATTTCCCTCTTTTTGCCTTCAGTGTTTCACTTGCTGATCCCCTTCCTTTCCTCTCTAGACAGTTCTTGAACGAGTATGTAAAGGAATTGTTACAGTTTCTACATTGAAAAAGGCACAGCAAGCGATTCTTGTTTTTTAACGTATTTGTTTAATGTGCAGTAAAAAAGAAAAAAAAAAGGAAAACCGACTTTTCTAAGCATATGAATGACGTACTGCTAAAACAACATAATGATCAAGGTCATTTTCAGTTTAGAAAGGAGAAACTCAAATTTAACAGGCCTTGAAATCCCACCGTAAGAAGTTTATAATTTAAATATTTCAAAGCGAGTCTGTCCTTCAGATTAAGGGAAGGTGAAGCTTACATTAAAAAAGCTACAATAGAACAAAATACTGAATTCTAGTCTCATCTTATTCTCATTTAACACTTTGCTTTTTAGATATGCAGTTTAGCATTTCACACGAGGTTGTCTTTATTTTCTTTAAGCCATGATTATGTCAAATTAATTCCTCTTTTCTGTGTGTCACGCAGTGTTAATAACATTACTGGGCTTGCAACATCTCAAGAGCTGTTTAGTCAAAAAAGTGAATGCTCCAGAAAGTGAACTTTAAGAAAAATTGGACCCTTTTGTTCATAAAGACTATCTAGATGGCTCCATAAACTCGGTGGTAGGGTTCAAAGATGTATAGTATGGATGAAGGCAGTATAATACCTCTATCTTTGGTTTTCAAGGCTAGAAATACTAAGTCATTGCATCTTTGAGTGTTTTGGCTTAGTACCTTCCTTAGAGATTTAACATGTAATAGGATCAATCCCAATAATTGCAGAGTTTGCCTAAGCAAAAAGGGTGAGGTGAGAAACCCTTTTCTTTTTTCTTTCCTTTTTTTATTTTTCTCCTTGCTGGTAAGCAGTTTCTCTTCAGGGAACGGAGGTTAGTTTCAGCAAAGCTAAAGTTGCTAGTGTGAATGGCTGCTATCCATGTGGAATAAAGAGGGGTTGTAATCTTGTGTCAAAAGTGTCTAATTCAAGGATTTATAAATAACAGTGGCTGTTGTAGATTCTGAAGGGTCTTGAGGCTCTTTGGTCTGCAACTGCATGTAAATACTCTTGCTGTAGTAACTGGATAGCAGATACTTGTTAGACACTACAGTGGTATCATGGATACAAGATTCTTGATGCTGGGACTTCTTTGATGTGAAGGGTTTTGATTCTGTGGCCACGCACATTCCCTTCTACAGCCCCTTTTCCTGCTGTTTGTTTCCGATTTAGCACAATGTGTGCTTTCCCGTGTCCCCTGGAGCAGCTTTGTTGGAAAGGTATGCTGTAATTGGTTTATAACCATTCATAATGACCTGGCAACTCCGAATAGCAACGGGGAGCAACTTAACTTGTGATTTATTTAAGTAAGCTACATGGATGAAAGGCACTCCCAAGTGTATAAGTTGAGCTAGTTGCCTAATTGGACGTAAATTTTCACATGTAGCTTGGAAAGAGAGGATTTTGTTATGAAAGGCTGAGTTTAAGTTTATGGGCAAGGTTCTGGACTGCTAAACCAGTTTATGAGCAAAGCTTAGTACTGTCTTTTTTGGGAGATGTCTCAGTTTTTTTAATTCAGCAAGTGCTAATATACCCTTCTCACTTGTAAATCTAATAAAATATTAACTTAAGATTTTAATTTAAAGTTAGAATATCTGACCTTGCTTCTGGTGCAGTAAAACATACTTTGATTTTGAAAACCAGGATCGGTACTGCTGCTTTGGTTGTAGTCTGTTACCAGTTTGTCGTCATTGCATTCCTGCTTATGTTGTCAAGTTTCCCGATTTTTTTTTTTTTTTTTAAATTTTTTTTTGTCAAGGCTTTCTCTCACACAACGCCCATGATACGAGCAACCCACCAGCTGCAGGGCATGATGATTCGGCAGGCAGTGCGACAGCCTTGGTAGTTGTAAGGCCACGGGTAGTAGCCCATGAGGGGCTCACAGATTCTCTGGCACTGTGTGTAACTGCGCCGGCATTCAATGCAGCACACGCCCAGGTGATCCAGCATGGGGTCAAAAGCCATCCCTTCACCTTCCAGCTGCTGAAACGTAAAATATTAAATGTCATCCCAGTGCTCTCATTCTCACAGAATGGCAGAACAGACCCATGCTCCTGTTAACCCCACAAAGGGTAAAAACTGAAATCTTGGGCCTGTGGAAGTTAACCAAGCTCCCGCTAAGTGACCCGTGCATCTTGCTGTATTATTTTTTTTTCTTTTGTCTTGCTCTCTTTAGCAGAAGCATAGAATTGGTGCAATCACCCATGTAATATGGCAAGGACAACAGACAGCTCTAAATTCCTTGTTTTACAGTCCTTGCAAAAGATTCAGCAACCGAAAGATTCCAAGTTTTAAATATTCGTGATGAAAAGATTTCAAGACAGTTATCTGAGTCTTTTTTGTGGGTGACAATGCCTGAAGTATATGCTGTGTCTTTCATGTTTTGTTTTTTGTATTTTAATGATTTTTACGGCATTCCCAGGAAACTATGCTGTCAGGTATTCCCCTGGTCCCCTGCAGTTTTCTGAGTATTTCTCCCTCATCTGTCTGCTTCCTTTCCTCCCACCCCCACCGCACTTAGGTGCATTGTGGACAGTGAGAATTCTGCCTGTTCTGTAGCTGACAGTAAGGAATTAAATGGAGCAAAGCATACATAAAAGCCTTTACCCTTCAAAATTACTTTCCTCCTTTCTGTGGAAAAAAGGTAACCTGGATATTCTGCTTTTTGAAGCTCAGTTGTTCTTTGCCCATTGGTGTTATTTCAAGAAAAGCAGCGGCAAAGAGCAAATATTGAAGTACCAGTCAGCTTTTTACCTGAGCATTTTTCATTCATGAAACTAGCAGCACAAAAAAGGTGGGACACAGAAAGATGCTGTCTCTTGACTGGGGTTGTATGGGACACTGCTGACAGCTGGGTGTTGTTTGGGACCCCAGCAACTCATTCCCAGTCCTGAGAGCAGGGAATGCTCTCAGGAATGGTCAGGATTCATCATCCTTGAATTCAGCTACCTGCACTGTGAACTTCTACACCTGAGCTCGTTGTCCAGCCTCCACTTACAGTGGGTGAAGAGAAATAGCTCTAGGGAGGATTCATTTCATCCTTCAGGAAAGACCTACAGTATAATTAATGGTCCTTTTCAATCGAATTATTTGGTCTCTAAGGAAGTTTGGATGTCGGCATCTGTGCAGTAACTGTTGGAGAAGGTGAATCCCGCCCTGCGGGCTGAGGGAGATCTGATGACCAGTATCTGACTGGCCATTCTCCATTTGGCCTGGGCAGCCCTTGGCTGGAAGAACAGACACGTGGCAGTTGCTCTGCCACTGCCCTCCAGAGGCAGGGCAGCTCAGACCTCATGGACATGGTCACATTCGTAGCCAAGAGGAGAAGTTACATTCCAGTGCCACTGCTGTTTTACTGACCTCGTGAGAGAGTCGATTTAGATCCACTTTATTTGGAGTGATTAATTTAAGTTTAATTAAGGGATGTCAACTCGGCAGAATGCTGTCACAATATAATGATCTCCTGCTGTTGCATAAATGTCAAGTCAAAGCTGGGACTTGCTTCCAAAGCAGGAGGCATTTATCTTGTGACAGTGTTGTATTAAAATGACTTACTCCTGCTGCACCAAATGGGGGGTGTAAATTGTCTGGCGCTGGTGCAGTAGACTGGAAGGTGCCTACTGTACAGCCAGCTTTCCTGCAGCGCGGCAGAGGTGTCAGGACACAGCAGGATGGCTCTCGTGCTCTTTCTGTGGGCTGCTGCTCCTCGAAGGGTGAGAACAAGTTTTGTGATAGTCATCCTCCACCCAGTGTTGCTGTCTCTAAACAGATTCTCCTATGCCAGTTGCTTGCTAGAGTTGCTTACCCTGATAGAGAAGAGGCTGAGAAAACAAATTTATTTGGCTGGACCCTAATCTCTTTGCAACCAGACGCTACGACTGCTTTCCTCTGTAGTAATCCCTTGTGATACTAATTTCTGTTTGAGAGCAAAGTATGGTTCTAGCTACTGGACTCTCTCTTCACATAGTAAATGATGGGCTCAGCTGTCTGATCAAGACCAGTTTTGGTTTGTTTTCAGAAGGTGCTATCCTTGTCAGGTCTCCAGTGCTGTTTCCATATGGACCTGGAAACCCCAAAAAGCAACTTGGCATTAACTTGCCTTAACCTTGTGACCGCAAGCACTTGTGCTTGTTTCAGACTGAAATCTAATCAAAACTAGGAGAAGAAGACTGAGGGAAGACTTTTTTGAGCTTCTTAGATGTTTTGCAAGTCTGTTATTTCTGAGTAAAGCTGAATAGGCAAAATTGTGCAGATTTTAAAAAAAAAAAAAAAGGCAAACCCCACATCACCATCTGAGCTCTGAAAGAATATTGCAGTGCGAATACTTACGTTATATGGGTTGTCTGGATTAAATGCTTGATCAGTTTCTTGTCCCATTGGCCTGGTTTCATTAGACTGATGATCAAGCTCTTGACTCAGTTGCACAGTAGGTGACCTGGGGTTTACTTCTTCAGCAGGAGCTTCCAAGTCTTCCTCATCAAAGTTTGATCCTGATTGGCGCTTATTTCTCTTCATTTCTCTCCTTTGGTTATCTGAAGAAATAATCACCAGAGGCTAATCTTACCTTGAACATTCAAAGTAAAGGTAAATACAAGGTTCCTTGTATTTATCTAATGTTTCAGTGATTTCTTCAAGTATTGAAAAAAGGAGAGGACGGAGGGCAGAGAGAAAGCCAAAACTGTGCGTTAGTAAACCATGAGCATCCTCAGGGGAGCCACTTGCCTCTCTGTGTTGTATCTGCAGCCAATGGCAATCCAAAGCAGTGTGATTACTTTTTTTTTCCCCCCTCTTCCTCTTTTTAAGGCAAAATATGTGTGAGAAAATTGGTTGGGGGTTTTTTGACCCACCCTGTGGTCACTAATGCTAACTCAGCAGCAGTTGCTAGCACTAGCAAGACCAGTCATACACGTCTCATTTTTTAAAAATGCTTTTACGACAGAATGGTGCCCTGCTCTCAAGGGCAGATGGGGAATCTGGTGGAAACAGGTTCAGGACAGCTTTAATACTGTTCTTTTGTTGCCCAGTGGGATATGCAAGGTCATGAGGAAAGTGGAAGATGTTGGTAGCTTGGATCCACAGGTGCTCTAAAATGTGGTGAATTTTTTTGGCTTGTGTTGTCCTACCCAAGTGTTCTGATATTAACTGGACCGAGGAAGAATAAATCTTTTCAAGCCTTCTCTCCTCCCAGGCCTGGAAGTCACCTGGAGAAGTTGCTCTCTCCTTTGTGACTCCTGAACACCTTTGCTAAACTTGGCTCTGGGTGACAAGAGTACTTCAGTGTTGGGACTGCCCCCAGTACCTCATAAACCATCTTATCAGTTGGGTAGCTTAAAGCATCTCATCCTTCCCCTCCACTGAAAACTTCCGGAGAAGCAGGGTAGAAAACGGGACAGGCTATGGTCCCAGGCCGGGAGCTTGATATTCCCCAGCTCTTGGGCAGGTATAGTATTCCTGCTACCTGGTGTCAGCTACCTCAACATTTTGGGGGCTTCTTGGAGTTCTTGTCATTCTGTGGAAGGAGGCTAATTTCTCTGGGAATGTTTCATCTCATAGACACCCACGTGGGCTGTATAAATTGTCCGAGGAAATACAAGTATGGAAAATCTCTAATGGATAAACTTCAAACCCACAATCTTGGCATGAACCCACAAAGGCATGGGAAAACAGGCTGGGCAAGGGAGGAGAGGAGTCTGGTTTCCCAGATGTGCAAGTTTCAGTGGCAAACCTGATATAGGGAAGGCATTTAGATGAAGGGAGGGATAACATACTTTTTAAATAAAAGAAGTGTTACCTTTGGGATATGTTGGTCGCAGCCAGAAAATTGGAAGATCTCCACAAAGCTCTAAAATTTTGGGGCTTAGGAAGCTGTTATGCTTGATAGGCTCATCTGCAGCCACCCAGATAAGGGAGTTTTTGTCAAATCTCACAGGCATGATTTCATCTTCCTGCAAATAGAAGAGTGTAAATCCTTTGCTGCTCAGTGAGCAGTCATGTGCCTGCTTTCTGTTAATTCTTGAGCATCAAACTGTATAATCACTTGCTGCAACCAATACTGAGCATCCTTCTGTTGCATGAATGTGAACTGACTGTACAGAGCTAAGGCCTGGGGAAAGCCTGCCACAGCTGAAATGAAGGGCAAAACTACTGTCAGCTTCGCTGGGGCTATGTTTCACCCATCTCACTCCTGGAAGGCTTTTGCCCTATGTGCAAGGGCTGGGTGTCAGAGATCTTTTCAGCCCAAAGCATCAGAATTTCAAGTGGTAGAAACTTTGAAGATTTACCACCTTCAGCAAAGCAGCAATGAAATACTTCAGCAGAACCCAAGCCCCTAATCTTTTATTGTGCCCCGTTCTCATTTGATGTACTCCCAATATAACTGTATTTACGTGTGGGGGGGTGGGGGGCAGAATCTTGTTCAGAAATTTTAGAGAGGATTATAGCTTGAGAACTGCTCCAGCTTCCAGTTCTAAGTCAACGTGATCAGTCTGATTAAAGGTCTTGTTTGGTAAAAGCAATTCAATTGACCAAAAACTTGAAGTGCAAGTTAAAGGAGCCTGCCTTTTTGAAGTGTACCCTGCAGGTTTTTGGTTCATATCTTCAAAGTAATGCAGGAAAATGCCAGTGATTGATTCTTTAAAGTTGTTAGTTCAAAGTATTATTTTACATAAAATGTGTAAGTATTTTATAGCAACAGTGAAATATTAAAAGAAAACCAACTTTTGAATCATGAAAACCAGTATGGTTTCAAAGTTAAAATTCTAAATTGCTTTCATAAAAGTCATCAAAACTTGTTATATAACTGACTAGATCAATTTATTCCCTTGAGTTGTTGTTTCTTTAGTGTGTTTATTGATTTCTTTTGTAGGTCTCAAGTCATTTAACTTTGCTCTCCAATCTGTCTACTGCTCTTTATTTATATTCTCTCACTTAAGCTTTTATCAACATCAGAAATATCTGCATCTAGTTTTCGGAAATAAAAATACCCTTTGTTTCTGCTTGAGATGATCCTGACTTGTGAGCAGCCAGAATTTGGGTATCTGTAAGAGCTCACTGTACTCAACCTTTTTTGTAGGCAATGTTATATGATACGTGTTGTAAGAAAACAGCATATGCATACTTTCTCCTAAATACTTGCATATGAGAGAGAGGACTTGCTCTAGAAAAATAAATACTACTTTGCCATTCCTGTTGTACATCTACCCTGGAAAGTTGAATGTCAGGGAAAGGTTAATGTCTTAATGATAGCCTGCTTGTGTTGGCCTCGGTGCATACGATTCATTGCAGTGGTCACGTAGGTGATGCATCTTTGGGGAAAATGCACAAAAAACAGGACAAGGAAACAGGCTTTTTGTCACCAGGTAAAGTATTAGAAATAACTTTTTGACTGTTTTAGGGTAGTGTCTTCAGGCCTGTGACTTTGTTCTTACAAAAAGATGAAAAATTCAAACTTCGTCTTTAGGCAATAGTGCTAGCAAAGTCAAGCTGCCTTTAAAATAAGGCAAGGCAGGGAAGATGGAGCTCTCTGTCTGGAATTTGTGTAAGTTCTCTTTCTCACCATGGGGAAAATTCCACCAGCTTCAGGGGGCTTTGTAGCATTTCTGCTGCCTTGCTGACTCGATTTGGAGACCTTTTTCCCTTTCGTTTTGAAGTAGATGTTCAGTAATTGCAGCATCATTGGCAGGTAGGTACAGCCTTGTCTCCCATCTAATTGTATCTGCTTTTATTCTCTTGGGACCAGAGCAAACCCAAGGGAAAGAGGTTGTGACTCTCCTGTCCTCTCCTGACAGTGGCTGAGCCCCCACCAGTGTCCAGGCTCGGCCATACTCAAGTCACTGGAGCCACTCCTGTGTGAGAGATGGGTTTGGGAGTCTGAGCTCTGGGAAACTCAGACTTTGCATACATAAAGCAATAGGCTTTTTTTGCAAAAGTGAGGTAAGGAGAGGGTTTGGCAGTATCTGGGTGAGAACTGCAGCCTTTTTGCTGGCTGTGATGCAGATTCTATGAAATTTAGTTGCCATGTTGTAAAATTGTTTGATGCTAAGAAGGCAGTTTCTTAATTTTTAAAAAATAATTATTTCTTCTGAGCTACCTGAGTTTTTACCATGTTTTCCACAATTCCCTTTTATTTACTATTTCAGAGGGCTTGAGTGATGGAGTCCATGCCTCTCTTCAAGAGCATTGATAGAAATCTTCCGGGATCTACCATGATTGTGTTGACTAAAGCAGCTGCTTCTTCCATGCTCTCCTTTCCAGCCTCGTGCACAGCCTAATTTCAGGCAGGTGCTTCTGTCATGTAGGTCTCCTGTGGATCTGGTAGAGAGCAGTCTGTGGCTTCCCCACTCACAAATCTGCAGCTTCTCACGATGTCCCTGGACACAGTGACGTGTCTGACACTAATCTCTCTTTTCTTACCTTTCAGGGACCCCTTGCAACCAGTTAGTGAATCCTCAGTTATCATTCAGTGTCCTCTACAACCCTACAACTAGCCACAGTGGCTTTCAAATCTCATTTTTAGTTGTATTTAAATACCACTTTAAGACCCTCTCTGTACAAAGAGTAGTTGAAAAATAAATAACTAGATTACTCCTTACCAGCTCAGATGAGAGGCTCGCTTTAGTCATAGCATCAACTTCGGGGACGTGAGCTTTTGGCTGAGCTTTGATGTAACACTTTTCTCCTTCAGCAAAGCGGATTCCAGTTATGCCCTGCAAAAGCAGAAGGCAGGGAGTTGTGCACAGGCCTCCAGCTCCTCACTAGCCCAAGAAAGTGCCTCAGCTCTGCTAAAATTGCCACTAAATTTTCATTCGGAATGCTCATCCTATTTAAAACCAGATGCAATAAAACATTCTTCCCTCATCATTTTAGCTTCACAATTTTGGTCAAATGGGTCTAGAAGTTTTTGCTTCATTTCTGAAAGTGTGGGGTGTTTTATGTAAGTGCTTCCATGCAAGCTGTAGGCTACTTGGAGTAGCTCTGTTAAGGAATTACTTGACATGATTTGAACTGTAACTTAGCACCTAACGTAGGAAGTCTCAAAGTTGTGTTAGCTGGTGGTATGGTACCCTTGTGACACAGATTTACAAAAATATGGGGGCAGCTTGGTTCAATTTATACACATAAGTGGCTGTGACAGCAAGGGGAAGTTCGTGATGGGAAATTTGGTGCAGAAATCTGTGTGTGGGACTTCGTCTGGCCTGCTAGGGTGAAACACAATTGCATAAACCATGGATGTCTAGTTTTAAGCAAGAGAAGGAGCTCCAGAAGGAGCAAGTCTTGGGACTTGCAGACCTGTGCCAGAACCTCAGGCATCAACATTTTGCTATGGGAACCTTGTCTGTAGTTTCTGCATTTCTGCTGTAGGTTTTTGGGTATCCGTAAAAGAACTCTTTTTTTTTTCTTTTTTTTTTTTTTTAATCTCATAAATTTAGATACCTTGTTGTAAATGACAAAACTTCTTGTTTTTCATACAGTTGCACAAACTCCAGCCAACCACCTAAATATAATTACTTAGTGCCTTTTGAGATGTGCTGGTTTTCTGCCTGGCCTCTAGCTGCCAGGACAAGGGGGAGTGAGTGTCAGCATGACCCTTCTCACCTGCCCTGAAAGGGCATCATGAGCGCCCTGGCCATCTAGTGCAGCATGAGATGGATGGTACTGGGACACCTGAGTCATGTCCTGTGTGTTGCAGATCCTGTATAGCTAGGCACACCCCCATCAAAACAGAGTGACTAATTGTTGTGCAGTGAGAGAGGGGATGGCTGTGCAGGGATGGGTGCACTAGGAAATAAGGCTTTGTGATGTACCGAGCATGCTAGGAGTACCCTAATATTGCCAAATCCAAGCCTTCACTGACTGTGCAATAATTCCAGCAATGCCAGTCAATCCAAAGCTGCTGATGTAAATACTAGTCCACTGGAAGCACATCTCTTCAACTGCTTTCAACCTCTTTGTGCATTCTTGGCTCAAAACCCAAGGGGCAGCATCCCTCTGCTCTCACTGAACCTGGTCCTGGCCCTCTGTAATTACAAGCAGGCACTGTCCCTGGGAGGTCCTTTTAGCTGGTTGGTGTTGGGAGCTGATTTCTGATCTGGGTATGACAGGCAGTACTTACCAGCAACACATCTGGAGGCAAAACGAATTCAGTATCTCTCCAGTGGACTGGTGCTTTTGTGTGGATGTGAAATGGCAAAGGCAAATGGGAAGAGCTTGCTGTAGATGCTCTTATTCAGCTGCTAATGATGTTGCTATGGTGATGTTAATGAGAGTTTCATACAAGCAGAACCGCAACAGGATCTCCTGGCTGGCATGGATTTGTTTGTACTTGCTGAGAAGCCAAGGAGCTGAATTTCCCTGCCTTTCTAGATCCAGCAAGGTGAAGGTGGCTACTCCAGAAGCAGAGATGCTTCCTAGCAGCAGCATCTTTATTTTCGGTGCTGCTTTGACTTAGAGAGGACTTAACTCTGAAGTTGAGTGTTTTGCACCTGAGAACATGACCTGCAGAGTCTGGGCCCTGTAAATGGGTTTCTGCAGCACCACAGAGATGTGCCTTTAGTAGCTCAGGGATGGTACAGGTCAGTGAACTACTCTGCCCACGCTGTTGAGCTGTGCTGAGATTTGGCATCTGTTAGTCCAGGCTCTGTGCTGAGCAGCCACAGCCAAGTTGCTGGTGTACCCAAATTGTTTGCTTCAGTCCAAGTGGCCCAGCACCTTGCACTTGGTGAATGGTTTTTTAATCTGTGCTAAATGCCTCTATCCTCTCCTCTGGACATGAACTCAGGCCAAGCCATGGAGAGCAGCTCCCATTCTTGATTTCAGGGCAGAGCAAGCTCCCCAGGTCAAGTGCTCTCCTTGGTGTCTAGTTGGCTTACCGTCTTGACCCTATGCTCCTAAAACAGCTGTGTTTGGGGGAGGTGGTTTTTCCAGTTCAAATGACAGGAAATCATGCAAGGGTTGTTTCACAGCCTGACAGAATGTTTTTCTAGCAAGATCTCAATGTCGCATGTTGTAATTCTGCTCAGTGGTTTGCAAATGCAGAGTGTTAACATGGAGCCAAATCTGATGCAGCCTAATCCATACTACTTACTTCCTGGAGTGGTACCTGGCATGGCTTATTCCCAAAAAGCACTTAGATTTCGTTTAGGAGGAAACCGCCTGTCTCCCTGTGAAAGCAAGCCAGGAGAGTAAGAATGTTTGTGCGGATGTTTGGAGGCTGAAACCTGAGACTGGCTGAGGCAGAGAAGTCAAGGCAGGGCAAGGTATCCTTGGAGTCCCACAGTGGAGCATGTTACATGAAGGGCAAGGGTGACAGTACTTACGATCTGAAAATCATGAACTTCAACAGCCTCTTCACTCCCACTTCCTGTTTTGAATGTCTCTAAGTTATTTCCAGCATCTATTTCCATTGATCCATCTTGTACTTTTCCATTAATGCTCATAGTGTAGTGAACGTTGTACACCTGGAATCGAAAAAAGAGCAATAGCACGTGTTAGTAATTGCTTATTGCTTTCCTCCTACACTAGGCAGTGGGTCAATCTGACTGTCATATCCCTATTTAGCTCCTAACTTTTGCTTCTGTAAGCATTTGATAACCTTCCAACAATCAACACTGCACTACTGCACCATCAGGGCAGGCTGGCAGTGGGGCAGCTAGACCAGAGAGGTTGCTCAGTCTCCATGCTTGGAAGTTTTCAAGGCTCAGCTGGATAAAGCCCTGAGGAAACATCTCTGATCACCCCGCTGTCCCTGCTCTGAGCAGCAGGTTGGACTAGAGACCTCCTGAGGTCCCCCTTCCGGGAGTGCTCACAGTTCTACTTAAAACCAGTGTGGGGTGAGTCCACATCCAGGTTCACTCTGACCTAGAAGCCTTCTTCTAGGTCATATATTAGGAACTGCTTGTTAGGCTGGCATGATTCCCAAAGGAGAGCAGGAGTGAATGTCCTACTCTGGAGGAGACCAACCCCTATTTATTCTGCTGAGGCACAGAAAAATAGGTTCCTCTTGAATACGAACATGCTTCCCAGCTTGTAATGGATGTGAACCTTGTTTAAATTGGATGTGAAGTTGTATAGGCTTGTATTTTCCTTGTCAGCGTATTTGCTCTTATCCTATTTTCAATGAGGAAAGCTGCAACGTGGTTTGTATTTGCTGGAGGACCACAATCTGTGGAGGGGTTTTGTGATTCTCTTGTGCAGCTCTGCCAGAAGTGCTGCACAAGCAGTTTATTTTGGGTCTTAAAAGAGCCTTTGCAGCATTTTAATGAAAAATTTACACTGACAGCTAGAGACAATTTTCTTCTTCTCTCACCTTCGCTCAGGAAAGTCTAAGGTGCTAAAGATTCATGGTTCCTCAGTTATACAGAGTCACTCCCATATCCTTAGCTGTCTAGGACTCCTGTTGAATGTGCTTCATGGAACCAATCTATGTGGCCTCCCCTGATAGGGGCTGAGCTTGAGTGGAGACTTTGATACCCCTTCAGTCAAGGAAGAATTAAAAAATATAAAATAAAAATAAGGATTAAAAAAATGCCTTATTTTTTTTAATGAATGACTCTGAATATAATTTTTGCAGTTGCTTCCTAAACATTTGCAAGTCAAGTGCAGCTTTCTGAGTTTGAAGGCAGCTTGGAAAAATAACTCTCAGGTTTCTCAGTGTCTTCACTGGGAGATCAGCTTCACATCTGGAGATCAATGTCAAAGCTTAATGACCACTATGAATGTGACATATTTTGCAAGGCTGAATTTAGATGATAGGGAGAAATAAAAAAAGATGAAGCTTTGTCCTGTGCTCCACAAGTGAACCCACCTGCTTAGAGCTGAATGTACTGTATCCCCCCCCAAGCCTACATCCCCATTCGTGTCCCTCTCTCTTTTCAAAAGCCTAGAGAAGTAGATTGCTCTTGCAGCATGTCTTGGAGGTCAGCAGCATGTCCTGTCTTTCTGGGACAAAACCGTGTACTTTTCTTTGTGATTATCTGAATTATCGCTGTGTATGTGGGTGTATCTCACAGAGGAACCTCTGCTCTGGTCGCTGGAATTCACACAAGGCTCTCCTTGATGAGGACTGGCGTGTGGCTGGAGGCAGCACAAAACTTCTTCCAAAGTAAATTCAAGGACACTAACTTAATTTATGGAGAAAGTTACATTTATGTGTGTACCATCATGTTTCAGATATGCTTTAAACACAAATACTATGTAAACGGAAAGAAAAGTTAATCTGTAAACATGTTCTAATACTCTGACGTTTGTTCTTACACTGACCAACAGCTTCTCATTTTCATGGGTTTTTTGTGTGCCCCAGAAACTGTAAATAGCAAAACTTACCAAGACTTTAAAAATTGCTCCACAGCTGCTAAGCATAAGTGCCTAAGTGTATGCACAGTCATACAAAGCACTGGAGTGAAGTAATGGTGCCTGTTACTGGGTTAATTATAGCATTATATACTTGAGGGTCCAGGTAGAATGTGGATCAAGGATGCAGATGATGTGAAAAAGGAATTTACAAGTTTCAATGCTTTTTTTTGTCCTGAGAGCTGGAGCTTGCCCAGGATGTGAATCCCCAGGGACTTGTTGGGGTTTGAGTTCACTGAGCATTTGCAAGCAGAAATCAATGTAGAGTCTGTGCTCTCAAAGATGTTTCCTGTTTGCTAGTAAATGTGCTTCCAGGAAGCTCCATCCAAACAGCCACCAAAGATAGCGATTATGGGTTTGGATTTTGGGTGTTTGGGATTGTCGAAAGCATGGAAAAAAAAAATACAAGAGAAAAATAAAGACGTCTTTATAGACCTCGCAAGAAGAGTTTCCAACCCATGCCTTCTCCGTACGTGCAAGAGCTTCAAGCCCGCCCGCCTCCGAGTGCGGACGTGCCGCCGGGCCCGGCGCCAGCCGCGCTC
>VZRE01014650.1:14972-41913 GCA_013396775.1 Cephalopterus ornatus
GTGGCTTTCCAGAAGTAGAAGGCGCCGATGGCTCCGGCCAGGAGCAGGAGCGCTCCGGCGATCAGCGCCGCGGCTCCGGCCTTCAGCAGCCGCCCGGGCCCGGGGGCCGCCGCCGCCGCCGCGTACGCCTGCGGGGAGAGCGGGGCTGGGGCGGGGCGGGGACCCCCGGGCGGGCAGAGACCCCGGCCCGGCGNCCCTCCTGATCCGACCCCATCGCGGTCTGTTCGGTCCGGATCCGATCCCACCCGACCCGTGTGGTCCTGATCCGTCCCGTTACATCGCGACATGTTCCTTCCCGACCCGACCTATCCCCGTACCCAATCCGTCCCGCCCCATCCCATCCCGACCCGCTCGGTCCCGTTCCCTCCCGACACGTTTTGTCCCGATCCCACCCGGTCCCGCCCGGTGCCGCCCGGCAGCACTCACGGGGGGCAGGCACAGCTCCACATCGTCGGGCCCCGCGCGGGCGATGGGCACCTTCTCGGAGCCCTCTGCCATGGCTACCGCGGGATGGAGAGGTTCCCCGAGCTCCGCCGACGCCCCGCTCCCGGCCCCAGCCCCGGCCCCGACGAGGGGCTGCACCGCCCCGGCCCGCCCCGCTCACGGCCCCGGCCTTCGGGGAGGGCAGGACCGCCCCCCTCCCGGGCACAATGAGCCCCTTGAGCTGCCCGGCAGCTGCCGGAGCTCCCCGGGACTGTGACCTCCTACCCCAGCTCAGTCCCCCGCCACCCCACGCCCGGGTCTGGTCTCCAGCTCCGGAGCAAGGGGTGTAGGGGACACACACCCCCTGCACGCCGTGGCGGAGAGGAGGGATGCCCCGCCACGGAGATGGCCGTCATAAAAACCCAGATTTTAAAATAGAACAACATGTTAACTGCTTTTTTACACTTGCCACAGGAATTCACAGGCGCTGGAGTTGACAAGCTGCTGTTCGGTAATTGCTCTGCTAAACACCCCTCTGCCTGGCACAAGGCAACAGTATCGTGTCCGGGCTGGGCACAGCCTGGGAAAGGGAACGTTTAGCCCAGGCCTGGCGCAGGCTCAGCGGGGACAAAGGATTTGCCTTTGACTTGAGGAGGAAATGCTGCACAGCGTTTTTTAAAACTTTTCATTTGATAAAGTCATGGATACCTTGAGCCTTTACCTCTTAAGTGGATATATCTCTCAGATTTCTTCTGTTTCCTGTAATTTGACAGGCTCAGTTGTTTTTTTGTTGTTTGTTTTTTGTTGTTGTTGGCTTTGGTTTTTTATGTTTTTGGTTGGTTGGTTGGTTTTGGTGTTTGTTTTTTTGTGTTGTTTGGTTGGTGGTTTTGGGGGTTGTTTTTTTTTTTTTCCCAGCATCTGAAATACAGTAGGAAATTTTGCTTGGAAACAATGTTCACCTACATCTGTTTACTCATCTTAATATTGTACATGGCAAGTTTTTAAGGGCTACAAGTGGATATGTGTGTCTATTCATGTGTCTGTCCATGTCTGTGTTTCCTTCATGCCCCCTATGGATGTCCTGCCTGTACATACATGCTCATTTCACTCTTTGATGCTGGAAAATAAACTGTTCTGGATCCCTTTGGGGCTAATGGTGTCACGCACTAAGCACAGCATCCTTTACCAGGCTGGAAGCTGAGAAAAAAATATCAACTGCAAAAAGAGCATGAAGGTGGGATGTCTGAGTTGTGGCCTGTCCTGCCCTGCCCTCCCTTTCTTCTCCATTTGGCTTGTCTGTCTTGTTTTATTCAGTTGTTGCACGCTACTGACATGTGCCCCCATTTCAAAATTTCTGGGATCTTGATAGCAGAGGCCAGCTGATGACCTTGTCCCACCATGGCTTATCCCTCAGGAGGCAAGTTTGGCCCCCACAGTTGATTTCCTACACCTGTCTCTCCTCTGTGTCCCACTCCATAACTGCAAAAATCTTATTTTTTTCATGTCTAAATCCCCTTAGCTGACTTCACCAGTAGTTTAAAACCCATCATCCAGCAATGCAAAAGCAGAGAAAGCTCAGAGCCTGCTGACCGCTTTGAGTCTGCGTGCTTGGGGACTGACTCTCAGAGATGTAGTCCCCATTTTCCTTCCCTTCAACCCAAATTCATCCTTCCCGTCGATTACTGTCGTTAATGATCAGACCTTCAACCGAAATTTAACAGGCATAGTTTCTGCTGAAAATAAACACAATCACAGCTCATTAAATCAAAAGCAAAGCCTACTGTGCAACTTCCTAAACTAGGACATGTTCCAGCCCGCTCTCAAATGACATACTGTGCTAGGTTGGGGCTAATAATAAGATTATGATCCTCTTCATTAGCAAGTATTTTGTTACACCAAAAATCTTGTGAATGGATATGTCTATCTTGGCAAAATGTGAGAATCCCAGCCTTTGATCTCAAACCTTCATTTAGCATTGCTGCTTTAAAAAGACAGATTTATTTTAAGGCCCCTGTGCTTGTCTCCCATGGGAAAGTGTGCCAGGGAAGGAACACTTGCCTGGGAAGAGCTGCTGTTCATTGGGGTATCAACTTGTTTGAGCTGCTTCCCCTGAGACTGAGGTGGGGAAGCCGCTGCCCCTCCCATCCTGACACTCATCTATCTGAGTGCCCAGTGGCTCCTTCTTTGGGAGGTGACTGGAAGGACAGAGGGAGGCCAAGCTGTTTTGACAAGCAGAAGTGCAGCTGAGGGTGTGGTGTTGAGGAGGAGTGTCAGCAAAGACAATATTGGTGAAAGACTGAATAGGTGGAATTCAGTCATCTGTGCTGAATATTCACAGAGGAACCTTCACTCCAGGTGCTGCGTAATGAAGTGCAATATATCCCTCCTGGGGCAAACAGGATAGGGTCAGAGGGCTCACCCTCACCCTACTGGTTGGGCAACAGTGGTCCTGTCAGGTTTTGGCACAGGCAGATTCCAGCAATTCCAAGCAATGAGGCAATTTGCGAGCTGATCTGCAGGGATTGGTGCCCAACTGCCAGTCCTTGGACGGCTGGGATGTGAGTTGGGTCCTGCTCACTTAGGGGGTGTGAGATGGTTCCTGCTCACCTGGGGAGGTGTGAGTGAGAGAACTCCTTTGGGAGGGAGCTGTTCTGCCTAAACCCTGGGATAGAAGCTGTGCAGCATTCCCTGCTCAAGTCAAGGTACAAATCCCTCAAGTAATCTTCCAAACCTATTTTTCTCATGCAGGGAACAATCCATGATTATTTTTTTCCCAACTCTGAGCATCATTGCCTCTTCTTCCTTTGTTCCTCGGACAGAGGAAGAGCAGCATGAAATTTCAGGCAGAAAAGAAAAAAAAATGTTCCTGTTTCATGGTTCGCAGCTTACCGCCTCTCGTTAAACCCTTATGCTTATGCTTTGCCTTTTGTGTAAGCACAGAGGTGTTTTCCTTGGAGCGTGCAGGGAGTGCCTCTTTTGCCATTTGATTGATTAGGTGACAAGAGAGAAAACAAAATTTTTTAGACAGATGCAAATCTGTGCAAACAGCTCAGCATTCAGCAGCTCCAGACTCTTGCTACAGAATGCAAAGATGAGTGCAACAGCCAGTGTTTGCAGGGCTTAGGACAAAAAAAACGTGACTTGCCTTTCACTGGCTGAACCCTTCATTTGCAATAAAGATGATGATGATACTAGTGTCTGAGCTCAGTCTCCTCTCCAAATAACATGTGTGTGCTCAGCTGGATTAAGCCAACTTCTGAGACTGGAAATCATAATAATAGTCTTTTACAGGACAGCCTTTCTGGTCGTCTAATACTATTATCCTCTGGGCTGAAAAGCATTCCAGAGCACTTGGAGTGCTACAGTGAATGTGAGGTTGTTTAGCTGATAGTACTGGCTTGTCTCAAGGAAGCACATTTTCGTGTTATTTTTGAGTTTAAAGAAAAAGTTTAAAAGGAGAAATAGGAATATTAAAAATGAGAAGGATTTGGTCATGCTGTGTGCCATTCTGTAAGTCTCTTGTGGTTCCTTATGCATTTCATCTTAATTTTCTAACTGTTCCAAATAGTTATTTGAACTCCATGATGGCCTGAACAAAAATTTGTGAGGGCTACTGAGACTGGGCACCCGATTCACTGCTCTGCTTTTCCATGGCTTTACAGCATCATAACATGGTGCCAATTCAGCTTCCACATACTTGATGCCTTTTCAAAATACCAAAGAACTTTGGGGAAAAAAGTCCTACGGAAAAAGAAAATGTTGACTCTATTATTGTGGTGAGTTGACCCTGGCTGGATATCAAGTGCCGGCCAAGGCTCTATCACTCCCCATCTCAGCTGGACAGGGAAGAGAAAATATAACAAAAGGCTCATGAGTTGAGATAAGGACAGGGCAAGATTAGTTTAATTTACTACCAATCAAATCAAAGTAGGACAATGGAAATGAAACGAAATCCTAAAAACATTTTCCCCCCACCCCATACGTTTTTCTGGGCTCAACCTTGCTCCTGATTTTCTCTCCCTTCTACCCAGCAGTGGCACAAGGGGACAGGGAATAGGGGTTATTGCCAGTTCATCACATGTTGTCTCTACCGCTGCTTCCTCCTCAGTGGGAGGAGCCCTCACATTCTGCCCTTGCTCCTGTGTGGGGCTCCTCCCATGGGAGACAGTCCTCCATGAACTTCTCCAGCGTGAGTCCTTCCCATGGCTGCAGTTCTGCACGAACTGCTCCAGTGTAGGTCCCTTCTATCGGGTGCAGTCCTTCAGGAACAGACTGCTCTAGTGTAGGTCCCTTGTGGACCTGCCAGGAGCCTGCTGCAGCTTGGGCTCCTCCCATGGTCACACCCTCCACATGGCATCCATGCTGGAGCACCTCCTCCTACTCCTTCTTCACTGGCCTTGGAGTCTGCAGGGCTGTTTCTCTCACATATTCCCACTCTTGTCTCCATTTGCTGTTTTGCCAGGTTTTTGCTCCCCTTTCTTAACTGTCACACCAGAGGTGCTACCACTGTCCTTGGTGGGCTCAGCCAAGGCCAGCAGTAAGTCTATCTTGGAGCTGTCTGGTGTTGGCTCTGTTGGACACTGAGGCAGCTTCTGGCAGCTTCTCACAAAAGCCACCCCCACAGCTCCTCTGCAACTAAACCCAAATACAGTTATTTAACCAGTGACAACCAAAGAATTTTGATAAACTCTAAAGAACCTTGCTGGCACTGAGCCAAAGGACAAAAACCTGTGTATGTATGTCATCACCACGGCTCTCATCTCTGTGGTGTCCCTGGACATTGTGGCGTCCCTGGGATGCTCTCTTTTCCACCTCTTCTCCCCCACTGACACAGTCTTCCCATTTTTGACCAGCAACTCATGAAATTTTGAACACCAAAGCCATTGTATTTTTCTGTTAGGCTGTGAAATTCTTCCTGGAAAGCCCTGCAATGTCCTGTGCTCTAATGTTACTCTAGGAGAAGACAGGCATCCCTGTTTGCTCTGTTTGGGAGGCATCCCCAGCAGGACATCCCAGTGCAGCTGAGCTGGCCCCACTTGTCAGCATGACCTTAAACGTGCTTGGTGCACAATGTCACTCACCCTGAATCCTTCCTCTTCTCTCCTGTGGTCGAATGAGGACATATGGGCCATCACAGTTTGCTCTTCCTCACTCCAGGATGCTGAAGGCTGATTTGTCTTTCCCCAGGGCCGAATCCCATCTATCCATATGTCTTCATCTTATTCTTCTTAATTTAGCTAGTAGCTGTGCCTTCTGTTTCCCTTGAATTAAAGAAATAAAATAAAATAACTAGCTGTCATTACATGCTTTCATTCCTACCTTTAACGATGTGGTCTCTTTTGTAGCTATTCTGTGCAAATTGCTCATAGGCTGCTTTTTTTCTTAACCTCCAAACACAGCTCCGTGCTCTGGAGGTAGTTATTATCTTAAACAACTTGGTAGCATCAATCTGTTTCTTTCCCAGAGGCTTCTTTACACTTTGATGAGAAATCTGCTAAGTTTCTTTTTGCTTTGTAGCAAAGGCTGAGCCTAGCTTTTTTTTCCCCTTCACCAAAAAGCACCCATGAATCAACTATATTTCTTTTTTCGATCTATGTTCTGTCCTCCTAATAATTTCATGACCTGACTTTAGAGAATATTTCCAACGAGATTGGCCCAGAGGCGTCTGCAGTGCCAGAATGTTTTTTACAAATCCAATCTCTTGAACTGTATATTTTACTCACCCTTCTGACAACAGTTGAAACACTTTTTTTGCTTTCATCACCTTTATGAGACATTTGCAGGAGTTGATTCCAGCAGATTTAATCCTTTTTCACCTATTCTCTGTTCTTTTATTTAGCCTCTTACATCAGGTATTTTTTTTAGTCAATCTACAATACTTCTTTCCCCAGGTTAGATCTTGGCTTACATAAAATTCTTCCAGAACACCCTCCTTCACGTCAGATTTCAGAAACTAAACCTAGGAGAGTGAAAGAACCAATAAACAAGCATGAGAAATGTTTGTGTTATGTGGCTTTTTGTCTTCACAACACTTTTCTTGAGCTTGCTGTCCTCAGAAATGACCATGGAGACTATGACATGTGCATCAAGGTGTTCCAAGGCCTCTCTGTTTCCCACTGAGGGCTGTGATAGCTGCTTTGCCTCTAAGGCTTAGGTTGGAACACAGACAAGAAAATGGGTAAGTTCTTGCTGGAAAATCCAGTAAACGGCTCAACTGGAGCTATGGATCACTTGGATAAATACTTCCTTGAGAGATAAAAGATGGGGCAGACAGCGACCAAGAACAATCATTGTTTTTGCGCCATTCCTATCTTCTCTCCATGGCTTTCCTTACAAAATCAAGCTCTATCAGCAACAACAATAATAATTTTGGCCTGGCTAGTGCCAAATCTCCTATCTCAAAGATGTGATTTGGTAAGCCTGGAGCAACAAGATCCTCATGTGTGTCCAGTGTGGCCTGCTGAGGGGAACAAGTGCTTGAGAAATAGCATGAAAAAAGCTGGGGACCTTTCACCTTGGACAGCCTGGAAGAATGAGGGATGGAGTGAAGAGAGGAAGCCTGTGACCCGGAGGCCTGATGAGCTGGGAGATGGGATTGTGAGCTCCTGGGAAGAGCTGACTGCTGTGGGGCTCACAACTGCTGCTGTCCCCAGGACCCCCAACAGAGCCCTGTTTCTCATAGTAATTTAAGCCCGTCTGCTCAGGGCCATGCACGGCATGGGGGGAGCTGAGGGTGGAAAACACCACCACAGGAAAGGGGTCTAATTGGAGAAGGGGTGTCAGTGCCCTTTGTCCACAAATTTTTGGGGTCCTGTGAGTTCAAAGGCAAAGCCCAACCCAGCTGGCTGGGGGAACACTAGAGAGGACTGAGGATGGGCATGGCCTTTCCCTGCTCCTCAGCAGCAAGACTTTCTCCTTGCTGACAGACTTGTAGTTGCTGCCTCAAGCTGCCGCCTGCTCTTGCACAGTGCATTAGGGACAGTAAGGGCTTGTCATCAAACACTTTTGGGGAATAAGAAGAGTTAGCTTGCAGAAAGCTAGATAATTGTTCTGTACCATTACACTAGGTGGACAGAACCACCTCGTAGCTGCCTTGATTTCCTGTCTTCGAAGGTCTCCACCACACATGGCCTTGGTGGCCGAGAGCAGATTCTCAGTGTAGCTGATTTCCTGGCCTCTGCCCATGGAAAGCCAAACCTGTGGTCCTTACGACACATAACTCCCCCTTCCTGCAAGGAGGTGGCTGCAGCTGCCCCAGAGCATCTCGTGGCCATAACGGAAGTCTGCCCTTCCCATCTGGGACTAGTGACTCTGGGAGAAACGTTCTCTGTGTAAGCTTGGCCTCATGAAAAGACCTTTGTTCCCTCCCTGTCTGTGCTTGTTGGCTCTGAAGAAACCTGGCCTGCAGCTGTGGCAATACAGCTTTAAAGGCAGAGGTGACTGGTATCGCATTTGCTCTGTGGTTGAGATGCAGCTGGGTGGTCCCTTGTGTGATGAATTAGTTAATGTGTGAAGAGGTCTGAGGAACATGTAGAGCACTGAGCATTTCTCATGCCTTCTGAGGATAATGCATTTTAAAGATCAACTTGGGTTTGCCTGCAATGTGATTTGTTTAATTATTTAAATCCTGCTAGCATATTTTCCTCAAGGGATGGAAAATCCTCAGCACAAGGATCCTTACGGCAGAACAGAGATCTCCATTGTACGCTGAATGCGCTCACAGCCAGCCACTCGCACCTATCCCATCACCTTGTACAGTGGAAACACTGTGCAAATACCCACCTTCCCAACTCCATATGATGCTTCATTCCAGCCTCTTCTCCACACTTACAAGTCAGCAGTCACTAAACGGCACTTCATAGGGCAGCTAGGGTTATAAGTGTTAGGTACCTGGTATGGAGAAGGATTTAAAAGACAGTTCTCAACCTCAGCACTTTCCAAGACTGTGCTGGGCATGTCTGTGTGGTACAAGGTGGGATAATGTTAAGATAGACAGAAAAACAGATCTGGGATTCTTGTTGATGCCCATGAAAGATCTCTCTGGTTTAGGAGTCTAATCTC
Source organism: Cephalopterus ornatus (assembly GCA_013396775.1). NCBI lineage: Eukaryota > Metazoa > Chordata > Aves > Passeriformes > Cotingidae > Cephalopterus > Cephalopterus ornatus. Next base: position 23,457 of record VZRE01014650.1, read on the forward strand.
CACATGGCTGCATGGTGCAGGACCGTATGAGGAGATGCAGAAAAGGTGTGGGAGCGAACGGCCCTGCCACAGGGCTGGATTGACTGGATCCCAGGTGTTCCTGCTTTGTTTGAAAACAGTTTCTTGCTCAATGTTATTAAGCCTGCTGTGACAAACAGTGTGTGCAAAGTTGACTCCACACCGCTGAAATACCAGGGGATGGTGCCTCTCACTTCTTCACTGCCTCCCGCTATGAAGTGCCAGCTTGGCAGCTCTAGATCCTCTCTGCCACCTGAAAGTCTGACCAGCAACATCCCATTCAACAGAGATAAAGCTCTTGATTGTTCTCAACTTTGAGAGAAAGGACTGCATTTCATGTGAGTAGAGATGTGTGTTTATTGGGCAGGGTCAGGTGGCTGAGGCAGGACTTCTCTTCAGCATCCCTCTCGTACCTAGAAGGTATTACACAGCAAAGAAGATGTACCAAACACGAACTCCTCCTTTCATCTCCTTCTGCTGCATTGAGCAACGAATTCTAACAGAGGTGCCATCCTGAATGTGGGACAATTTAGAAATGTTTTGGACTTGATGTGAGAGAGCACTAGGGCTTTCCTATCCTTGGCGTGCCAATTTCTCCATGAGGAGCCTTCCTGGATAGGGGCAGAGATGTTGGCTGTCTTGCAGCTCAGAGATTTAGAGAATAAGGGAGACCTTGCTTGCCGTGGCTGGGACTGCACATGCCACCCAAAGTTTTTCCAGCACTGCTCAGAGCTGCAAGTGCTGATGTATGTGGATATCGCAGCTGGCACCACGTTGCCTTGTTTGTGGTGGAGTCTGTAGCACCCTTTTTTTTACTGGAGCACAAATAGCAGGGACAGCTCTCTGATGTGCTCTGACATTATAATAGGGGACCCCAGAGACTGGCGTTGTTTACACTGGCAAGGCCTGACATCCTCGTGGCATTTGAGCTGGGTCACCACAGATTCAAATTGCTGTTGATTTTTGTTCTGTATTTACCCATGAAACGGGGACTCAAGGCTCAACTGGGGCACGGTGGCTGATTTCCAGGAGGCCCACCCTTCAGCCAGTGTTACAGCTGAGTTGGCCGAGGTGCAAATAGGTCAAGAGCCCCGAGTGAAACATGACGAATTGGTGGCTCATTAAGGCCTGAACTCCAGACCTGTGTTTCCAGTCCTCTGCTCTCATCACCAGGCAAGACATGGGAGAGCCTCATGGGGCTGATGCTGATAAAAGAAGAGTCAACAGCTTTATTTTACAGCTTTATTAGCAAAACGATGTAAAGCCAACGTGCCTGACTCTATTATTGATCCAGTAATCTCCGCATGCTTCCATCCAGAGCTTCCCAGCCATTTAACTAGGAGTCTGAACAATAAAATACGTTCAGTCCGAAATGGCTAAAGCAGAGGCAAAGCAGGAGGTAAGCTGTCTAATTGGAGGAGTTGCAGCGGGATTCTCGCCCCAGGGGTCTGTCCCTTGGGATTAACAGTTTGCTGACATCTGGGCTGTGTGGCACTGCTGCCTTGCCCTGAGTCCCACCAGGGTTGATGGCATGCAGCCAGAAAACAAAGAAATAAGTCCTCAAACTCTTACAACAGGGAAGATGAAGATTTTTTTGCTGTCAACCTTGAATCCTGTGTTTGGGCACCTTGCTACAAGAAAGACATTGAGGTGCTGAAGCATGTCCAGAGAAGGGCCATGAATCTGAGGAAATGTCTGGAGTACAATTCTAATGAGGGAGCTGGGATTGTTTAGTCTGCAGAAAACGGGGCTCAGGGGAAATATTATTGCTCTCCTCAACTGCCTGAAAGGAGGTTGCAGCAAGGTGGGTGATGATTTCCTTTCCCAAATAAGAAACAAGACAAGGGGAAATGGCTCCAAGTTGTGCCAGGGGAGGTTTAGATTAGATATTAGGAAAAATGTTTTCATGGAAAGGGTTGTCAAACACTGGAAAAGGCTGCCCAAGAAAGTGGGCAGCATGGAGGTATTAAAGGACATGTATAGGTGGCACTTGGGGACATGGCAGTGGACTTGGCGGTGCTGGGTTAAGAGTTGGAATTGATGATCTTAAAGATCTTTTCCAACATAAATGATTTTATGATTCTATTTCAAATACTCAGAATGGCACCTTCACGGCAAACGCATGGGTGCCTCTTGCATATCACATGCTCTCCTGCTTTGGCAAAGTGGTCCCAGGTCCATCTCTACCCAGGCATGCACCTGTTTCCGGCATGCCAGGGTCTCAAGGTAGGACTTCTCCTCCTGTCTGCGTCCTTTCCCAGCTGCAGGCAATACTGAGCCACTGGCCACCACCAGGGACAGATTAATTTTCCCTAAATAGGGTGTATGAACTAGTTAAGAGAAAGAGGGAGAAGCTAGAAATTGGAGGAATCTCCATTTAGAGATGCTATTTCTTTCCTTTCTCCAGTGAATGAGACACTGCTGGTTATTAGTACACATGCAGACCTTTGAAACATAGGGTCTGAACACCTTGGGAGGATCATCACCCCAGGTCATTGCTTCTCCACAGCAAAGTGCAGAGTCTCACACAGGCTCAGAGCTTGCCGTAAATCCAGCTAAAGTACTCAGCCTGGTGTTTGAAATCCACCCACATCCTTGCTTTTTACAAACTGGGGAAGAAAATGGCAAATTAATCCTTTTTTTAAAAGGATGAGTCGGTTCCTTGTCATTTTCTGCATGGCTCAGGATATGATAGTTCCTGCTGCATAAATACAGATTGTTTCTTTTCACAACTTCCCTTTCATCAGACTGCTAGGAAGGCCTGGAGGTTGTTAAATAATGTGAAAGAAACTTGCTTCCCAATTAAGGTCAATCTCTTTTATCAGCGACTTTGCATATAAACTTCACTTTCATAAGGATTTCTATAAACTCCATGCCCAGCTCTGACAAACTGGGAGATGCCCAAATCTCTGAAGGAGCCAGAGAAGCAGCTGACTTCTTTCCCGGCTCTCAGCACAAAGCAGGGATCTGATCTGTCATGATGACTGAGAACATGTCACAACAATCTGTTTGCATTCTTCAGGAAAGAAAAACATCTTTCTCTCCCCAAGCTGTAAGCTAATTTGGAGATTTTGCAAGCTGACATGCAACCTGATTAAAATGACCTCAGGCCAACAATTCTTCTTAGGCAGCTCGACAATTAAAGTCTAGACCTATCTGTAGCCCAGGGATTTTTTTTCCCCTTCAAATCCCTTTTAGGGAGGAGAGAGTTCTGTGTTTTTATTTTTAAATCTACATATTTGGAATTTTTCTTTTACACTTTGCTTCTACTGTAGCAGAATATGCTAAGGGGCTCTATATTTTTTCACGTTTTGAGCAGATGAAACTTGTGTGCAGAAGCCCCAGTTTCTTGCCTGCTGGAAAAATATACTGAATTTCCGAGGAAATAATACATGAATAAACTCGAGGACTCTAAGAAATACCCAAGGCACTTTGTGGCCTACATAAATCTGCCCTCTGAGGTAAAAATGTTGTGCCCTCAATTTTCTGAAGTCAGTGGATATTTTTGTAATGACCATCACACTACTACTCAAATCACTTTTTTCCTTTTCTCAATTAGTTAAGCAGTGGGATCAGTTTATTAATCTGCTGAGTTTTTGTGAGCACAGTGATTTATCAAGCAGCAAGCAATGAAAAATAAATGGGCACCTTCTGGCAGGATGTTTTTCAGGCCATGAGCAACCCCTAAATTTAATTCAGTGGTGTGGGGAGATTTGGTGGTTTGTCCATGAATATTTTAATGCCTATTTCTTTAAAAAAATCACTGGTCATTTGTCATTAGTCATTCATCCAAGGTAAATGCAGGAGAGATTTTTCTTCCCCTTTGCTGATTTGGCTCAGCCTCGACCATCATCTGGTTTCTATCTTGTCAGCTGGCTGAACTGATTGACAACTTGTGTTTTGCTAAAGCTCTTCACAGAGTAATCAGATCCCCTAAATGGCTTTATTTATGATTCAAATTATATACTTTTGAACTATGAACTAAACTGGAGTAACTTGCAGACTAACTTTTTAGCATCACCAAAATACCTTGTACTGCTATGGTTATTTGACATTGGTTCTGAGCTGGGGTGGGAGCTTTCCTGGGTGCAAGGGTGGGACGGTGACAGAGGATGCCAGTGGCTTTCCACTGGAGACCCACAGTGGGTCCTTGCGTGCTTATCCCAGCCTAGGTGGCTCATTGCCTTGTGTTTCTCTATCTGCTTGGGGGGTATGAACACATGGGCTTTTCTCACCTCATTGCACGCCCCTGCCTTGGCTTTACTTCTTGCAAGACTTTTCTTCTCAGATCACTTCAAGAGGAATTTGCCTCCTGGCCCATTTCTTTCTGCAGACACTGCTCCAGCTCAGAGGTGGAAATTGCCCCTGAGCAGGTGAAGGAAGTGTCTCCCTGGGGCACAAACCCTAGGAAGGTCAGATGGAGGCTGGCTCCCTGCTCCCAGACAGGCTGAGCAATCCCTCCTGCTCCCTCACGTGCCCCTGGAGAGCCCCTGTTCTGCCCTGACAGGCCTGCTCTCCCTGCCTCTCGCAGGGCCTCATGTCCCAGTCCTGGTCCTGGGTGGGAGCTGATGGAGCCCACTCAGCTGGCACCTGTTTGGGGAATAATGCTGCCTTTGGTGAATTCACACCAAGGGCAGAAGGGAACCTTCCCTGTTCCAGATTGCTCCCAGGACCCTGGCCATTGAGTAACCGGGCCAGAAGCTTTTTAGAAATCATGGAGTAAAAGAATGGTTTGTGTCCTTTAAAGGGACCTTTAAAGATGATCTAGTTCCAAACCCCCTGCCATGGGCAGGATCACCTTCCACTAGACCAGGTTGCTCAGACCTCCATTCAACCTGGCTTGAACACTTCCAGGAATGGGGTATCTACCACCTCTCTGGGCAATTTGTTACAGAGCCTCACCACCCTCATTTCTTCCTAATATATAATCTGAATCCGTTCTCTTTCAGTGTAAAGCCATTTCCCCTTGTCTTGGCGCTACACATTCTTGTCAGAAGCTCCTCTCCATCTCTCCACTGTAGGGTCTTTAGGTATTGGAATGTGCTAGAAGGTCTCCCCGGAGCCTCCTCTTCCCCAGGCTGGAGAACCCCAACTCTTAGCCTGTCCCCACAGTAGAGATGCTCCAGCGCTCCATCAGCAGCTGAACCCCGCTGCAGTGGGTGTAACCCCGCTGCCGATTTCCCCGGGCTGGAAACCCACTGACAATAAAGGCTCCATCATCCAGAGAACCCCTCCGTCTCACCAAACACCATGATTTTAGCTCAACCCCCTCCCTCTAGGCTTTCCCGGCGGAGGATGCTGGAGCCTGCCGACGCCGCTGTTCCCGCAGTTTCCCGCCCCTCGGCGGGGCCGGGCCGGGCCCGCACCGCCCCCGTGCGGCGGCACTGCTGGAGCCGCCGGCAGCGCCCCGGGAACGCGGAGTCTCCTGGGATTCGTCCCCGGCTCGGGCACCACATCCACCCCCTTTCCCTGCAGGACACGTAGGAGGGTTGCTTTAAAAGAAAGCAAGCCCTGACTGGAAGGTTCTGCTCGGAGAGACCGCTCTCCCCGGGCACGCGGCGGGGCGGTGAGAGGGGGCGGGTGCGGGGATGGGGTAAAGGCTCTCGGGTTCCAGACGCGCTCGGGATGGTGAGTGCGCCCGGATGGGTTCATGGGCGAGCTGCTGATGGCAGCGCGGGTGCCCGGGCGCAGCTCCGCGCGGGGCTGGCACCTGCTGAAGGCTCCGGTGCTGCTGCGGCCGGAGCAGGTTCCTCCGCTGTCTCATCCATCATCGTCGCTTCCAGGCCCGTTCTGTTCACGCCTTACACTTCTGATTGTCTTGGATTAAACATTACCAGAGGAAATAATACTAATAGCCTTTCACAGCGAAGAAATCAACTTCTAAGGCATTTGTTATGGAAAGGATTATAATAAATTAAATGCTTAAACTAGCACTGTGCAAGCATTTTTGTCTTGGATCAAAATGTTTGCTCTGGCTGTTTAAACATTTAATTTATTATAATGAGAAATATCATTGTAAAAATAAGCATGTTAATTAAACCTGAGTTTTGCAAATGTGAGTCATCCCATGTGGACACAGTATAATGAATATAGACAGGTAGAGTCTGCATGCCCTTTTTTTTCTCATTAAGAAAATTAACATTTACATCTTTAAACCCTGCAGCTATTAGTTATTTTTAATGAAATGTGTTGCCATTTCAAAGTTAAGCTCTTATATGATGCAATCAGATATTGCTAGGTCAGGGAAGAACTTTGCTAATTAAGTTGCAGAGAAGTTCTTTGCCACAGATAATTGATTAAAGTTGTTACATGGATAATCGATTTACGCAGTTAAATAAATAAAAATAAATAACTGCTAAGAAAACCCAGGTCATGCCAGGGTGGTAAAACAAAGCAGTATCCCAACCATCCTGCGGCTCAAAGGAGCCATGAATTTGGAAGCAACAGACTGAACCTCTTTGTTATCATCTGACATGGGACCAAGGATCATGGGGACCTTTACAAAGGCGATTTGGACAGTGATGGCTTACTGCTGGTGTGGGTGAGAGAGGATGGAGGCAAGAGTCTCTTTCAAGTGAAGTGACTGGAAGAAATTTTTTCTGCCTTCTCATGCTACTGCTCTCTGGTGCATCCATCTGGTCTTGTCCTGGACTCGTGTGTGCCAGGTTGTACACTGATATGTAAACAAAAAGCGCTTGGATTTACTCCCAGCTCTCTCACAGGTGTGTTGTGTAGCCTTGAACATTTCCCTTTACGTCCTAGTTGTTCCTAAAATGTTCTGAGCTATGGGCCTGCAAACGGTAGAGGTAGTGTTACTCTCTTTTAATTAGTATCCTGCCAAACTGTGTGTTCAGAGGTATCTCAGGCCTCTCATCTTTGTACATTACTCCAACAGGCAATGGTCACAGCAGGCTGCCAGCCCTGGCTGAATCCCATTTCTGAAGTGATCTAGCCCCCAAGAGAGGGAGAAGGAATGTCTTTGGTATAGAAGTGAAATTAAAATCTGGGGAGCGAGGAGACATTGGTGAATTATTGTCTAGGAGCCGCAGCAAAGAGTGGGGGATGGGATGCCCCCACTTAGGGACCACGTGCCAAATGCACTATGTACTGTTGTCCTACATGCAGAGATTCAGGTGGCAGTATATTCATAGGAAAAAGCAATTTTAAGATCTTGATTTGCAGAGGTGTCTCTTCATGCTCTTTTCCAGCTAGTTGTCCACTGAACTTGCTCTTAGTGTCTGCTGTAGGACTTTTGGAAGGTCAGGATTCTTGAATTTCTTCCAAATCCAGTGGACATGTTTTGCATGGAAAAAGAGGATGAATTAAGCTGAGGATTCTCTGTACATAATGAAATAGCTTATTTTACTGGGCATCATTCTCTCAGACCACTGTGTGTTTGCAGCCTCTAGATGGCTTAGTCCCACATCATATGGGTCCCTCTCTCCTGTCTTCCTAAACTACCTGCTCCTTTTGTTTTCTCACTGTGAGTGGGAGGAGAAGAGTTTTCCAGGTGAAGGGAGGAAGTCATTGCCCTTTCTTCTTCCCTTTGTGTCTCTCAGTTGCTCTGGTGGAGCTTTACAGAGCTCTTTACCATCATGACCTCTGCTGACCTCCTGCAAACCACTCTTCTTTGCAGGAGCAAATTCAAATTATCCCGAAGTCATTTTGCTTTACCCATAAGCAGTATCTCTACACAGAGTGTAAGCCTGTGGGAAAAGAGAGTACTTGTCTGCAGGGCCCTTTGGGCTGGTTCTTCTTCAGTGAGTTGCCTCATCCTAAGGGGACGGAGAACATAGCTAGGGTTACAGTGATCATGCACAGAGCAGCCAACCCAGGCAGGGCCAGGACTCATCACCCTGGCAGAAGGCTAAAGCCAGCAGTCAGGTGAGTGGAGGATCCTGGGAGCTGGGCTGCAAAGATGGGCAGGGGCTGCCTTGCAGACACCTGTAGGGACCAGTGTAATTCCTTGCACCCAGCATGGGCCACCCACCCCAAGACCCTGGGTAGCTGCAGAGGTGTTGGTGCCCATCTGTCTGTGGTGATAGCACTCTGTGTCCACTTTAGATCCAGAATAGAGCTCAGAGGTGGCTTTATCATGGTGGGAACTGGGACCTCTTGCAGCCACGCGTGCTCCTGCCAGGACAGAAATGCCCAAATCCCATGGCTTGCAGGTAACCCTGAGAGGGCAAGTGTGACCTTACTACTGAGACCCAGTACCTTAATTTAAGAAGCACCTGTGAATTGTTAATCAATTGTTTCATGGCTGGGGATAGCTGGAATGAAGATGTTGTGTTGGGATCTGAAGTAGTCACCTGGGAGGGGAGGAGGCAGCCTCCACCTCTGGGCTTCAGCACATTCATCCTACATTGGTTAAGGCAATGGCGCACAACTTGGAACAGAAACCTGCCTTCAAATCTGAAAGACGGAGCTGCCACAAATACATTCTTAAACAGCATTTGACTACAGCACCACAGAGGATTGCTTTCCTACCTCACATCTGGGGCTGGTAGGTGCTCCTTACTCAAAACTACCTGCAGGGCACATCAGCTGGCTGTCCACTGCAGCAGGAGCTGACAGGCAAGCAGGGTTTGCCTGCTGCAGTCTACCATGAGTACTCATGCCTGTGACCCCGAGGATTCTAATGATTAATAATTATCAACTGAACGAACCTACTGGCTTCTCACATTCAGGCTAAGCCACTTCTTTTCTCAACTTGGTGGACATCTGCTTCCTTTCCACCCTTTGCACCCTGGAGAGTGGTGGTGATCCTACTGCCATGGGCATCCTGGGCATGAGTGTGAAACCAGCTTTGTGTGTCTATCAGGAGGGTATCACTGCTTAAGGAGTGGGAAATCCAACTCCAGGGAGCTTCTCTGAAGTACCTGCTTAAGTAAAGAAGACTGGAAGACCTTAGTGTATATGATGGGAAGTAACTCTCTTCAGTTACTGGTTCACATTCTTCAGCCTAAATCTGGGCTTAGGTGATGTTTGAAGAGTCAGTGGGCATTATCACTAGTGATGCCAAGCATTCAAATTATCCAAAAGGCGCTATGTTTCTCCTTGACCAACCTTGAAATCGATTAGAAACCTCTAGAGGTTTTACATTACAAATAGGCTGATCCACTTGTTGGCTGCTGCCCAAAAATACAGTTCTGCCTTCTTCCCAGGCCCTGGGGCCCTCCTCCCTCTCTGCCCCATCCCTGACAGCGTCTAACACTTGCTTGACATCTGAATGAGCTAAATGTGCAGAAATCTACTAGATTTTGGTACTTTTGTACATCTGTCCATGGGCAGATGACTTTCCTGGGTGCTGGTGTCAAAAGGAGTCAGGGGAAAATTAAGCTGGAGATGGAGAGAAGGACGGACCATCCCCTTTGGTGACAGCACACCCACCTGAATTTCTATTTGCACACCACAATGTGTGTGCCTATGTGTAAGGCAGTTCTTAGTCTGCTGTCCTATACAATGGTGAGGAAGTCAATGCAGTTATGGGAGACTAGAGAGCAATTTTGCTAAGCAAATGCAGACACCTACACTGAGATGAGTCAGACAGCCCCTCTAGACCTCCCTGACCAGCCCTCCTTGTCCGTCACAGGAACGTGGATGCCTGCTGTTCATGTAGACACCTACACATTGGATACAAAAGTCACATCTGTCTGAATCTACAGCTAAATCCCACCCTGGAGTCTCTCTGCCTTCAGGGTCTCAGCCAGGCAGCATTTTCTGAGCATCTCTGGGACATGCCGAGATCACAGAATTAAGCCCTACCCCAGATGTCACAGCCATATCCACTTATGACTGCGAGTGCTGCCACCCTGTTTTAGGAGGAGGAATCCTGGATCTAGAGCATGCACTGCAGGAGCCAAAATTAGGCACCTCACAGTGGTGTTCGACTCCATCACACATCTGTAAACATAAAGCATTCTTGAAGGCATTCAAGAGGCATAGGAGAGAACAGGTCAATGGCTATTTGACTAATTTTTTGGCTGAAGCACCACAGAAGGCAGCTCTGGGATCTTGTCTCCTTGGTGTGTGTAGTGGGTTGACCTTGGTCAGCATTCAGACCCCCTCCCAACTTCTCACTCACTCTCTGTCTTCAATAGAACAGGGATAGAAGATCAGATGAAAAAAGCTGATGGATCAAGATGGATACAGAGAGATCACTTACCAATTACTGTCCCGGGTGAAAAAGACTTGACTTTGGGAAAATTAATTTAATTTATTGAGAGTTAAAACAGATTTGGAGGTCTGCCCAAGGTCTCCAAGATGTCAGATGCAAGCCCACAGTCCCAAAATATTTCTGTGGTGTTCAGGATACATATGGCAGCTACTCTTAATGGCTGTGCAGGTACACATGGAGAAGATTCTATGGAAATTACCCACTAGTATGTTTGTGTTGTTTTAGTCTCCTCTCATCACAGAGTCACAAAACCACAGAATTGTTAGGCTGGAAGGGACCTCTGCAGATCATCTATTCCAATGCCCTGCCAAGGCAGGGTCACCTAGAGCAGATTACACAGGAATGGACCCAGATGCATTTTGAATGTCTCCAGAGAGGGAGACTCCATTACCTCCCTGGACAGCCTGTTCCAGTGCTCTGGTGCTCTCAGCATTAAGAAGTTCTTCCTCATGTTGAGGCGGAACTTCTTGTGTTTTGGTTTATAGCCATTGCTCCTTGTCGTCTCACTGGGCACCACTGAAAAGGGTCTGGCACCTGCCTTGGAGATATTTATGAGATCCCCTCTCAGTCTTCTCTAGACTTAAACAAGCCCAGCTCCCACAATCTCTCCTCATAAGAGTCAGGCTCCAGTCCCTTAATCATCTTTGTGGCCCTTCACTGGACCCTCTCCAGCAGCTGCTTGTCTTTCTTGTACTGAGGAGCCCAGAACTGGACACAATGACTGTACATCACCCCACGATGCCAAAGAAATTGGACACTGGCACCTGACTGTAAGACTGCTGGTCTCGACCAGCCTGGCTTGATTCTACTGATGCTACTAGGTATCTTCATCTAACCTACTTTGGTTACAGCTCCCTTGTTTTGTCATGCTGTCGGTGTGCTCACATTGCTAACAGCAAACTACCTGGCAGTTTTTGGAAGCACGTGGAGTGAGATGTGTTTCACTAGACATTGGCTGCTCACAGTGTGAACATCTGCTGCCACTGCAGGCTGCGTGTGGGAAGGGTTGGGGAACTTCTCAGTGCAACTCACCAGACCCATTTGAGTTGGCTCGTTCAGAAGGAGATGATTTGTGTCCTAAAAGTGTCTATTTCTCCCCACTGACTGTGAAGGGAGTTGAGGGTGCTTGGCTCCATCATGGGTGACTACCAGAGACTTCTGCAGGAGCAGGCTCAAGCTCGGTGTTAGTGCTTTTGTGATTCTCCAGGTGCTGTAGCCAGTTTGGGTCATGGAATTAACACTGGTTCAGTGAAGGAGTGCTGTCTCCAATCCTGTGTCCCTGCACCCCCTCCTCACCTCTGTCCCCTGAGCCAGGGAAAGGCACATAGGAGAAGGTAGCTCTTCACGACCAAGAGGTTGTGTGGTCACACAGTCCCATCCATCTCATGTGACATAGGGCTGATGCCACACCATGCTTGGCAAATGTATAGAATTTAATTGATAGGCCTGCTGCATTAATTTCTGAAGTATGTTCGCAAAAATGCGAGTTATGTTAATCAAAAACTAAAGGAAAAAAAAACTAGGACATACACAGTGAAATAGCATCAATGGAGCAAATGTTTGATCCAAGGGGCCCTGCCCAGGAGCTAAGCCTTGGGCTCCTCTCTCTGCTCAGCTGCACTTTGGATGTGTGCTCCTATCTGATGGAGCTTGGGGATATCTCTCACCTAATTTTAGGCATCTAAAAGTTAAAGGACCTGCTGCCCCCTTGTCCTTACAAGAAAAGAGGATATCAAGGGCTTCAGTGATGCACCTGAAATGTCACTGTTGCCTGGCCGAGCCAAGATGGAAGCTCTCAGAAGAAGTCTGTATCTTTCCACTAACCAGAAAAAAAACAATGGGCTCAGATTTAAATACTGCATGGCTGAATCCCACGTTTTACTGACAGCATGTAGGACTCCAGAAGAGACAGATCAAAACGCCCAGTGAGACTGTAACTGCTTTCTGCTGAAAGCTGTTTTGGGAATGGGAACAGGTGACTTTATTTTTCTACCATTTCCAGACTGCCTTGCATTGGGGTGGCCTGCGCTCCTAGTTAGGCTGCGAGGAGCAGCAGTCTACTCTCCGAAGCACACACGCTCCGTTATCACCAACAGCACTTATCTGAGACCTCAGCACAATGAGATGAACCATCCTTCTGCTGTGACTACCTCCTGTTGGCTTCCCCCCAAGAGAGCCTAGGGACCTGCTATGGATGTGTTGGTGTATGTAACCCAGGCTTTTGAGCTACGTGAGGGAGAACCAGCTTATCAGACTGCCCTGCTTTTTTTTTTTGATGGAGAGCCTTTCCATCTTTGAGTTCAGTTATGACTAATTACTTCCCATGCAGGCGTGCTGCTCTGCATCACTGATGATTAGCCAGCAGGGAGGCTACTAGCTTTCCTTTGCATCACCCACCCTTCAGCCGCGACTTCAGCTCTAAATTTAACTAACATCACCGTCTTAGTTCATTAGATGCATCATGATTTTTACTAAAAGGTTTTAGGTGACTCTCCAGAAATGCTCACCTGTTTTCCTGACCATAAAAGGTGTATAACAGATGTTGCTTCCTGGTTTAGTCTTGCATCAGCTTGATTTCAATTCTCTTCAAGCACATCCTCTAAAGCTCTCTGCCCACTACAAATCTTCATGCGATGGCTTTTATGAAGCTTCAGTTAAAATTCAGACCCTGTGTGCATAAAAACTTGGTCAGGTTCTGCCACTCTTGTTATGTGGGCTTGAGAAAGCTGGAAATTGGAGAAGAAAGGAATTTGCTGTTGGGTAAGGGACATACAGGTGCGATAATGTTTTCTACTTACATTTTGGGACACAAAGCCAAATAGAGCCTTGTTTATGTCTAAAAAGGCTTTATATTTTCTTGGTGAGTCATATTTTATATATATGGACCACAATAATTAGATATATAATTAAAGAATTCACGATAGACCCCAAAAGCCCCATGTACAAATTTTTGGATTATCAATTTGTACAGAATGTGAAATTACATACTCCACGTAAGGAGTTCTCCCATTTGGAAAAAGCTCAATCTAATATTAAAACTGTAATAGAAGTGTTAACTCTGGTATAAGCATATTTTTGAACAGAGGAAGAAATACTCATGCTTCAGTTTGTTTCACTAAATGCTATCCTATACCTGATTTCAGCAGAAGGATTTACTGTCTGCTTTTAGCTTGAAACCCTGATAGGAGGGAATTACAGAGCCCTGTATCATTTTGTTTTCAGGACTGTCATTTCAGCAAGGAGCAAAATACGTACCATAAAAAAACTCCACATAATCACCATTTTTAATTTCTGTTTAATGCACCTTACTCTTGATTCTTGATGTGCAAATATGTGTACACAAAGGTAAGCTACTGTCCTTTGGTAAGGCTGCCTTAACAAGGGATAAACATATAAGCACATACCTGTGCAGCCTGACTCAACATCTCAGCAGAACAGAAAGCGAAGTGCATGGGTGGCTGCTGATGCAGAGATATTCGCACAGCATGGGCACTTCTGTTGATGAACGGAGCTTCATTTGCTTCACTAAAATTACACCGCTTCCCACCAGTGAAGGATTAAGCTGGAAGAGCTCAGACCAGGCAGTGAAAAGCAAAGGCCAGCTCTGTCACACAACCCTCCCTCCCGCTCAGCATTAAAATCTCGAGATCTAAACCTCCAGTGAGGTATTGCCAGAGATGAAGGAAGGATCGGCAAGACTAAAAGTAGCAGCATCCATGCTCTCTCCCACATTGTGCATTTCCCTGCACAAAATACTTTTGTTGACCTCTAGAGACCTCTATGCTCTGAAGCATAAAATCCATGAACAGATCTCTCTGACACATCACAAAACCTTTATTAGTGTTTATCAGTGATACAGATTACAGGAACCAAAGGCAATTAAATAACATTTAAGCTGACCACAGACTCAAGAAATACAAGTCACATTTGGCAAGGCAAACTTCTCAGTACACTCAGGTTATTATTACACCGTGAAAGAGGAATTTCCCTTACAAGGTTCTACATATTCAGGATATTATTATTAATTATTACTATTGTGTCTTTCAGACAGTTCCTTTGGCAAGAATTCCCATTTTTAAGTATTTATTATATAAAAATATAACCAATTTTCATTATGTACAAACATTACATTACACAATGTACAGGTTAAAAACACTACAAAAAATGGCAGACCACGGGTGAATCAAAAGCAAAAAAAAAAAACCACCCCAATGTAGAAAACATGAAAAGAAATTTAAATACTGCACATTTCATAAAAATTACATTAACTACAAACAATTTTTTTTGTTTGCAAATTTCAAACAGTACTGATGTGATTGGAAATCTTTCCCAAACAACTTCATTTTTAAGGCACATCTTGCATATTTACACATACAACACCGGATCTGGTCAATAACTTAAAGGCTCTCAGGAGTGACCTAGTTGTGTGCGCACAGGGACGGGCGCACTTGAGGGGGAGCATGTTGGGCTATGCTTTCTCAGTCGTGTCAGTCTGGGGGCCCAGGTATCTAGTTGAGGGAGCTGGGAACAGGGGCACCCCAATCTCCTGAAGGTCAGGGAGCCGTGCAGGGCGTGGTGGGGAGAGGAGAGTGATCGTCCGGTCAAAGTCCCTGTGCAGCACCTTCTCGTAGACGCTCTGAAGCCCTACTGTTTTGGGCAGCTGGGCTTGATAAAAGTTGTCCCTGCGAAGGGGATCCCTGGGCAAGGACGTGCTCTTGCAGAAGGAGGAGAGGGGTGCCGAAGGATGCGGAGAGGGGTGAGGGTTGGCTCGGCCACAGGAGGGGCTCCAGCAGCGGTCTGAGTGGCCCAGGATCTTGCACTCAGCCGTGCATGCCCACAGACCTAAAGGGAGAGACAGAGAGAGAGGAGAAACCCATTGTTACTGCAGGAATAAATCCACATAATTCATAATCCTCAGAGCTATCAGTCATGGGATGATTCAATGCACTGATGGTAGGAGTGGGGAGGTGATGCTCTAACAAGCAACAAAAAACCCCCCATGCTTGGGAAGGTTATGTTGTTTTGCTAGGGACACTCCTCACAATTCTAACTTAAAGGGAAGCTTTTGGGGGAAGAAAAACACCCAATTCTACATCACTTCCAGCATCTGCTAATTTGTGCTGGGCTCTCAGTGCAGAGAGGAACTAAGATCTAACAGCCTGCTGCAAAGAGATAGGCAGTTTGAGCCATGCAATATCAGGTTTCCCCTTCCAGCTGCCCTGCCTGATCACTGTGCCCAAGGGATGGGTCCCTCCACCCACCTTCCCATCCACCCATCTGTCTGTCTGAGGGTCCAGTGGGGACCAGGGGCTGAGCCCTTACCATTCTGCATGTGTGTGATGAGATCTTTCTTCAGGGCATCTCCACTGATATCTGAGTCGCTGTCGTTAAAGTCACTGTCACCTTTACCGCTGTCTTTGCCACTGAACTTCTCTGCCTCCCGGCCAGAGATAGTGTTGAAGGAGTGTCCCTTCCAAATGGCCACGGGGGGGGCAGGCTCCTTGTTGTAGCTTGGAGTAGCAGCAAAACCCTGCTGTTGGGGAGGGAAATCAAAGGAGACGTGAGAGGGGGAAGTGGTGAAGGGTAAATCAACATCAACTGCACCTCTGCAGTTCACAAACTCCAAGACACCCCTACCCTTTGCCCCACTTCCCTGCAGTGGGTCCTTACCTCCCCACTTTGTCCTCTCAGCCTCTTCTGACCCTCGTAGAGGCAAGTGCTGTCACTGCCACTCTCAGTGGTGGAGATCTCTTCAGCAGTAGGAGAAGGATCGGGGCTGGTGAAAGAGGTTTTGCTGGGAAAGGTTCGTACCTCAAACACATTCCCTCTCTGGTTGCCCTCCTCCTGATGGCCCTTTTCCAGGTGGGAGATGTCTATTTGGTCCTTCAAGGCAACATTGTTTTTGATGTCATTCCCCTTCTTGCGTCTGTTGCAGGTGGTGGCAATAGTGATTATAGCCACCAGGAGGAGGGTGCAGCTGCCTGCCAGGATGATGATCACGATCAGAGGGATGTCCCACTGCAAAGCCTTTCCTTCCCAGGAGCTGGGCTTGGCCAAGTCCTGGATACTAGATGGAGCAGTGGCGGTCACCAGGAAGTTTACTGTGGCAGTTGTGGCCAGGGGGGGTCTGCCATTGTCTGTCACAGTGAGGATGACCTTGAACAGCTGTCCCAGCTCTTCAGAGAGGTCGCCCCTCAGCACAATGTCCCCAGTACTTGGGTTGATGCTGAAAAGGTCCTGCTCGGAGTCTTCCAGGAAGGCAAAGGTGAGCTCGGCATTGGCCCCATCATCTGCGTCTCGAGCTTTGATCTGGGCCACCAGGGAGTCACGGGAGGTCTTGCTGGACACACCAATTTCCACCGTCCCATTAGTGAGCACCGGGTGGATGATGACAGGAGGGTTGTCATTCTGGTCCACCATCCTCACTTTGACAAGAGTGCTGCTGGAGAGCTGTGGGGATCCACCGTCAGTGGCCTGGATCCTCAGGTCCAACTGCTTGAGGATCTCGTAGTTGAATGTCCTGAGGGCATAGATGGCCCCAGTGGCGGGGTCCACTGAGACATAGGTGGAGATGGGGGCCCCCATGACCTGTGTTTCCAGGAGCCGGTAGGTGACCTTACCATTGTGGCCAAGATCAGGGTCACGAGCCACCACCGTAGTGATGTAGGCACCTGGGGGGTTGTTCTCTGGTACAGCCACCTCGTAGAGGGGCTTGGCAAAGAGCGGTGCATTGTCATTCTCGTCGCTCACCCGCACTGTGTACTGGCGGACAGTCTTGAAGGGTGGTGAGCCCAGGTCCTCAGCCACTACAGTGAGGTTGTATTCAGGGATGCGCTCGCGGTCCAGTGCCGCTGTGGTGACGATCATGTAGCTGTCCTCATAGGCGCGCTGCAGGGCGAAGTGGTCGTGGCCGCGGAGGCTGCAGCGCACCTGCCCATTGGCGCCCGAGTCGCGGTCTGAGGCGCTGACAAGGGCCACAAAGCTCTCACTGGCTGCTGCCTCGCTGACGTAGGCCACGCCAGCGGCGCTGGCAGCGCCACGGAGGGCGCTGATGCTGATGCGCGGTGCATTGTCATTGACGTCAGTGAGGCGCACGACGACAGTGCAGGTGGCAGCGCGGGGGCTTGCACCACGGTCCTGGGCACGCACGTCCAGCTCATAGGTGCGGGTGCGCTCATAGTCTACGGCAGCCTCCAGTGTGAGGCGGCCCGAGCGCGGGTCGAGGCGGAAGAGCCGCCGCGCCTCAGGGGGCACCTGGCTGCTGAAGGCATAGACCACCTCACCATTGGGGCCCTCATCAGGGTCAGCAGCATCCAGATCGAGCAGCAGGGAGCCGGGCGGTGCATCCTCGGGCAGCTCCACTGTGACTGAGCTCTGGGCAAAGGTTGGACTGTTGTCATTGGCGTCGAGGACACGGACGTGCACAGTGGCTGTGCCCGAGCGTGCTGGACTGCCACCATCCTTGGCAACCAGCTCCAGGGTGTAGGAGGGCTGGCGCTCGCGGTCCAGCTCCTGGAGCAGCACAAGGTCTGCACAGCGTGCCCCATCTGCCCGCGTTTGTGCCTCCACACCAAAGTGGCTGTTGAGGGAGACTTGGAAGCTCTGTATGGAGTTGGAGCCTACGTCCTCATCTACAGCCACCTCCAGCGGGAGGCGAGTCCCAGGTGTGGCGCTCTCCGACACCTCAAGTGCCATCTGGGAGTGGGGGAAGCGTGGTGAGTTGTCATTGATGTCACGCACCTCCAGCTCCACGTGCACCAGGCGGTAGCGCTCCCGCCAGCAGCTCACCACGTCGAAGGCCAGGACGCACTGGGGGGCCTGCCCGCACAGCCGCTCCCGGTCCAGCCCTGCTTCACCGATGCTCAGCTGCCCGTCCTCCTCCCGCACCCGCACGAGCGAACTGTTGCTGAACTGCCTCATCATGCGAAAGCTCATCTCCCCCGGCGCCTTCACGGGCATCTCGTCGGCCAGCGTACCGATCACCGTGCCCGGCGCGCCCTCCTCGTCGGTGCGGTACCTCACCGTCTTGCAGCGGGACAGGGAGAGCAGGCAGGCGACGGCCAGCAGCCGCAGGGGGCTCATGGCAGCGGCGCGGGGCTCAGCCCGACGGCGCGGCGCGGACGGGGACAGCGCTGTGCGGTATCGGGAGCGGAGCGCTGCGCTACCCTGAGGTGGCTCCGCCGCTGTGTGCGCCCCCCGCGCCGCCGCGCGGCCTTTCATAGACGGCGCTATGCAAATGAGCGGGCGGCGGAGCCAATG